>QKQZ01013931.1:0-26016 GCA_003595255.1 Solenopsis fugax
GCCGCCGCCGCCGCCGTCGCGCAAAACGCAATTATGTTCGCGCGACGCCGGTTTACAATATGTACCTTATTAGCGACCGTGCTTGTTTCTCATCGTTATCGCAGCGAGAGGGGAAAAAAGAGGAAAGGGAAAAAGCACTTGTCGGAAATTGCGATGAATCGCGAATTCCGCAATTGGAACTCCGTAGGAGAGAGACGCGATCGCTTTTCTTACGAACAGGCGTTCCCTCGGGGCGAAACAGACGTTGTCTACTCGTCTCGTTACGCGACGTACCGTTGCATTCGCGAATTTCAATGAACCGGAATGGCTTGCAGCTGCCGATAGTACGTTTTTGTGTTTCTCACCCTGCGGGGTGCAGAGATCACGTCGCGCTGGAAAGTTTCTTGCGACGCGGGCGCAGTTTGCGAGCTTACGGATTGCCGCCGGTCGGTCTTGCGCCAATGTCTAATCGCGAATACCCGATGAAGGAAGACGAATCAAAAGGGAATCTCGCCGATTCTTGAATAGTCTCTTAATTTCAATATTTTCTAACGGAACAAAAGCTTCATCATACATATCGCTCATTTGTTGCAACAATGACATGACTCAGAAATTGTCTTTTCTGAATTGTCTGTAGAAGAAAAAGAATTATGATGAGAATGGTGTAGAAAGATAGGTCAGTAAACGAGCAATTAAAAAGATATAACGATTATATTATAATTCAATAAACATTAGATTGAGCTGAAGAGCCGCGACAGTTAATGTTGTCGAAATATAATAACATAAATTCGATAATTTCTTGTGTTAAGGCTGTATTAAAATATAACATACGTTTCGACCTTTATGCTAACGGTCTTCTTCAGTGTACAAATCGGAACTTTACATCAAAGATTACATTGCTGTTTGGAGTTCAGATCTCTCCTTATTATAGCGCTCGCATTATCATATCTTCTTAGTCAACTCTTTTCTTCGAACTCTCTCTCTCTCTCTCTCTCTCTCTCTCTCTCTCTCTCTCTCTCTATTTCTCGCAGAACATCTTGTAAAGATCGTCTTAGATGACACGGGTTGCTGTCTGCAACGTCGTTCCGTCTAAGTCGATCTTATTAAAATTTACGGATCTGAGGAAGCGCTATGACTTGTCTAAAGGTGCGTTCCGACTCACGCATGAAACGCGTAGACTGCATTACTCATGCGCAACGCTTCGAAATAGTTCCGTTTCATAAATGCGCGCATAAAGCGCATGAAGCGCATACAGAAATCGGAACGGTTTTCTATGCGACTTGTGCGCTGCGTGGATTGCAGGGCTGAATGCTAATGATAAAAATGGAACAAAAAATAATAATAGTAATAATAATAATAATAATGAAATATAACAAATAATAATAATATAATTATAATAATAACATCTACAATATTATAATAAATGTAAATACATTATAAGTTTACTTTTTGTTGCTCTATATCTTCTTTCTTCAAAAATGAAGTTACTTTTTGTTTTTTTTCTTCGATAAAAACAGAAAATTAAAATGAATTTTGATCAGTTATGTCCGAACTTGACCCTTACAAGCGCTACAATATTCCTAAAATATTATACGAATATTAAAAATTAAAATTATATTCCGAGAATATTATTCAATATAATAGTTTAATTTTTAATATTATTTTAATATTATAGAAATATTGCATTAATGTCCGCTATATATTGATGATGCTTCAGCAAATTGATGTAGTAAAAAAGTGAAACATAGACGTCATGTGAAATTGTATAAACTAAGACAAAATTAACAAACAATATATATAACACAAAATTTGTAAAAACTCACATATTAAAATCGATGAGAAGATTTTACAGATAATCCGCTAAATCAAACAACGGTCTTATAAGAACAGCACAAAAGCAAATAATCCCGCGCAATTTTTAGCGGATTTTTGTTTTAAATAATTATTTTATGTTAATTTGCGTAATTTTTGTGATTTCACTGAGAATGATCCAAAGTAGAGGTCGAAACATATGAATTTTGATGTCAACACATGAAACGCATAGACTGCTTCAAGTCAAAGGAGAAGCAGTCAATGCGCTGGGAAGAGTTCAAAAAATTTAGACGATTACAATCTAGGGAACCTTCAGCGCTATCAAAAGCGCTTTCTATGCGTGCATTGGTTAAATCGGAATAACTTTTCATGCAATCTACGCGCTTCATGCGTGACTCGGAACTTAGACGACTGATCTGTTATTACTGTTTATTAAATTATTTCAAATCGAACTTTTGAGTTTTATTATTGTCAATGATTATATTATAATTTCATAACACAGTATTTAAGTATAATAAATGGAACATTTCGACTTAACTTACAATTAGTCATCTTCAGCTTAATAACAATAATTTATATACTTTTATATAAAAATTTTAGACGTAATATACACATATGAAAATAATCAATATTGAGGTCGTTGGACGCATGTCGGTGTTCTTATATATAAACGCAATCATATTTCATGATAGCATATTTTTATTTACTTGACATATTTTGACACACAAGTTCCTGGTTTCAAAATGGAAAATGACAGGATTTAATCTTAATTTATGGACTATGATATTATGGAATTGATGCATGAGACGACATTATTAAAGACAATACTTCACTAATATTGTGATTATACATCAACATTCATTATTTCGATATTCATTATTTTTATATGTTTATATTTCATTCCAAGTTTTTATATTATGTAAATTATTGTTATTAGGTTAAAGATGATCGGCAAGTCAAAAGTTCCGTTTATTATATTTAAATACTGTGTTATGAGATTATAATATATTCATTATATTCTTTTAATTATTCGTTTGACCTATTTTTCTATACCATTCTATTGTTTAGAAGTAACGAGCGTATGAGATTATTCTGATGAAAATTCAATACTGAGTGAAGAGCTAATAATACTTATATTCCTCTACAATAAACCAATAAGTAGATCAAATCGTTACACCAAAGTTGCATTTAAAAATGGTGTTATGAAATTTTTATGACATTTATTTTTAAAACACTCAAAAAACACGGAACAATTTTGTTTTTTGAGTTATATCGATGTTGTAGCAAATGAGCGATATATACAACCTTAGCCAAAAATGTTAGGCATTTCATATTTTTTAAAATATTTTTAACTGAAAAGATTTAAACAGAAATTAAATTATAAATTATCCTTTGAAGAATCTTTTTTTATGTATAATGTCAGAATCAATGTATGAAATATTACAATACAAGTAAAAGAATTCGAGATAAATGAGAAAAAGGTGTCTAATAATGTTTACCAAGGCTGTACATTGATTAACATCAACAAAGAATTACGAGCAATAAACTACGATATTTGCCAATTAAAGGTATCGCGAAAATTGCTTACGAATTTCCACAGATACTATTTTCGCCAACAAAAATCGTAATGTTGTTGACCCCATTCGTCAAAATGGCAATAGAGTCGCTCCCTGTGCTTCTTAAAAACTTAAAAAGCTTTATTTTCTTATCTCTCTTGCCCTCGTAAACTTGCAATTAAACGTGTTATAAAACGCGGTCTCGCCGTGGCAGAATTGGCGATAAAAATTCCGGATGTACGTCCGGTAAATCCACCCGCGTTCGAGTGCAGCGAAACACCGTGGTAACTCGTTGATGTATCGCGATTTTGTTGCGGAAGAACAAGTTCGACCATAACCCAGCGATCCCACGCGCGGGCCAACATCTTTTCATACCGCGACCATGTTTCTTACCCACGCACGGAAGTCGGCGGGCGCACTTATGCTCGAGATAAAGTGTTATGCCCTGCTTTATTGAGTTGGCGATTTACGGTGGTTGCCATCGCCGGCTTTCGAACTTCTTCCACCGGCGAGCCGAAAGCAACGGCCACTACCGTGATATAGGGCGAAATTACGTGAGGTGCGAGGCCGTGCACACACATTGTTTGACACGATACCTTTACCAAGATCGCCAGCGTGCCAAAAACCAACGGCATCAGCTAATCTTATCAATCCGCTGTATCAGCTGCAGTTTTGTCTTTACTTCGTGCTGCCATAAACACTGGCTGACCTACATCTAGCTTTATTTTTTTCTAACCCATATTTTCGCCCCTCTGACAAAAATATCGCGTTTTTCTGGATTCATATATATTTTTCGTTTTCTCTCTACGCGCGTATACAACCTGCGCCAAGCTTTAACTAACAAGAACAGTTGTACTGATACAGTCTTGCTATGGCCAGAGCCATATTAAAATATGGGGGAGTTAAAAATCTAAGTTTCAGTTTTGAAATTCTGTAAATTCAACTTTAATATAATAAAATAAATATGAGTCCTCACTTTACTGCCTTTTAACATATACGTATTTTTTAATGCAATTTTACCAATATAAATTGGCCTACTTTCAATATCACATTTTAACACTTTGTATTTCATATCACTTATATTTTCAACATTATACTTTAATGCTTTTTCAATCCTGATAAATCGTGTTTTTCCATGTCTATATATTTTCCATTTACAATTGTCCCATATACGGCCAACATACATCTAATCTAAACTCTAACGAGCAGATATGTTATTGTTATTTTATTACAACAAAAGATCCCTTGTTCTAAAATAATAATGATTAAAGTTTGCATTGCTCTCATTTGTATATTTTAGTCATGGCACTCGAAAACCCCAAAATTGGCTTAAAGTACCTAAATTCTTCGGATTATAGCCGCAGCGTCCGAAAGTTAAACCAACCTAAATTAACTATTCTTGGCTGTAATAAAAGATAATACCATCGCGGATACCGTAGTATCGTAAAGGATGACTTTAAAACGTGGGGATGGTCTACTCCTTTTAATACACTCTTCCACGTTATCCATGGCGCATAAGATTACGTCGGTTCTCTAAGATTTTTCTACGTGGGATACTGCCCGTATCGCGCTATTACTGCCACGTTACATGCAAAGCAAAAATCGCCACGCTATACTTGCCGGAGCTCTCTCGAGGCTCGTATCCACGTAAAAGTGGCCAGCACTATCCAATGGACATATCAAAGACCGGGGCGTCAATGGCCCGTGAAATTTCGCCCGGAAGAGCGAATCCATGGTATACGCGAGAGAGCTCGCGGAACTTCCTTATTGCCGTGGGAGCTTCGCGAAGCTCATGCAAGTGAAAGAGAGAAAGAGAAGGAAAGAGAGAAAGAGAGGGGGAAGGTAGGCGAAAAAGAGAAAAAGAGAGGGAGAGAGAGAGAGAGAGAGAGAAATGTCCAGTCTGGGGCTTTAATTGGCAAAAAAGAGGAAGCGCCGCCATGGTGCGGAAGAGTGGTGGAAAGGGGGTTGAAAGGGGAGAGAGGTAATTCCCTCGACGGCGGACTACTCGTAGCGACAATGGAGCCGGCTCCTCGCTTTTTCAGCAAAAGGCCGGGACTTCGATCGACCTACTTTTCCTGACATCGATGGAATCTCCAGTTTCCACGTATGCTCGTGTGCATGGGGCGGAGGCGAGAAAGAAGGTAAACGCGAGAGAGTACGTGCCCTTCTCTTTCCGACAGGGCACGTCGGTGTTCCGGAGCGGCCCGTGTACGCCGACGAATGGAATTCTTTTCAAGGTACGTCCGGCCCTTTTTCGAACACTCCACTTCGGTGCGGTGTGGACGCGAACAACGCGGAGAAGGAATACGTGTCGAGGGTGACCGACAAAGCCAAGGAGCTGATAAGGATGGTCTATTAGATCCCGAGCTGGATGAATCGCACGTGGCGTGTAATAATGACTACTGCAGAAGTGACATAAATTAAAAGGAACATAAGAGAAGTAATAAGAAAGAGAAGAAGAACAAAGGGCGCTTTCCATTTAGTGATGCAAGTCAACACAATCGTCACTCTGTCTTTCTTGGTATTCAATGAGCAATAAAGACAGAACGACCCTCGTTTGGCGCGCGACTCGCGTCTGCACTAAATGGAAGGCATCCACAATTACACGGTGTGAATTGTTAAGCCAAAAGCGTGCGATAAACAATTGCATTATTCTATAATTAATATTATAATGTGCTTTAACTAATATGTGAAAAAAGTCTGGTTATAACTACCAAATATATAGTAAAATAGTATCAATTAAATATTTTGTCAATATAACCAAAAATAATTTTATTTTTTCTAAATGTTTAGCAAGTATTATCAAATCTGGTATAAGTTACTAAATATTTAGAAAAGTAAAATTATTTTTGGTTACATTGACCAAATATTTAATTGATACTATTTCACTATAAATTTGATAGTTATAACCAGTCTTTTTTTTTTCAGTGCAGCGACGTTCGAAGTTTCGATCTTTCAAAATAAAATTTCGATTGCACGTATAAACGGAGGTCGAGAAATCAGATCTTTAAAAACGTGCTATTCATTAATCGTATTCAGGTGCATGAATACTATCCGATTGCAATTTGAGTGCTCATTACACGCGTTGCAAATCCCATCGCGATGCGAAACATGAAGCAACCTCGTTTACTCCTCATTACATTGATCATCGGACGGATGAACGAAGCAAAAATTGATTAGACAGATTAAGCACGTTCGTATACCCGGCTTATTGTGCGTGTACATCGGTGCAATAAGTGGCACGTGTTGTCGCCGGATAGATTTGCGGGCGGCGCGTGAGGTGTCGGCTGGCTTTGGCACGTAACGCGACACCTGTAATATGTAATCGTCCCGTTGATGTATTACAGAGGACAACCGCGTTGGCCACGTACAAGCGTCATCCCAGCGCTCGGGCGTTTTGTTTTTGGACGAAGTTATGACGGATGTAAATACGCGAAACGCGAATATACATTTTAATGGATTCGCGAATAGGACTTTATTCGGAGATAATGGATTCTTCCCTTTCCCGTCTCTCTCTCTCTCTCTCTCTCTCTCTCTCTGTTTGGATAAAAGTGCACCGTAAAATCATCGGATATACACGTATCAGCATTTCACTATATGTGTTATAAGCTAAATTTCAAGAATTTAATTTGACACAACGTTAATTAATTTACAGATGCGTCGTATTATTAAGGAATAATGAGAAAACATTCGCTCGCCTGAAAATGTGATTGTAATTAAAACAAAAGTTACAGAAATGTGAAATTCTACAATTTGCATATTCAATGTGTTGCACAACGGATATATATAAAATAACAAAAATATTATAGCGTTGTGGTAACAAAGTTGCGTGCGAAATTGCAGTGGACACGCATATGTTGCTCTAGATAATAAAAACTGCAACAAGAATAAACTTTTGTCTAAAGCGCACCATTATCGTCATATTTCCTACGTGTCCTTTAGTGAACTGCGAAGTGCAACCGCATGCTTTCTAAATGACTGCTTGTAGTTTTTATTTCGTTGTTGTATGCGACACTATATTCTAAAAGGAAGAAAGAAAAAAAAATTAAAGGAAAAGTTTTGTAAAATGAACGTTTTACAAAACACATGGGTTTCTCGCTTATAGTTTCCTACACTTATCATTTCGCAGCCAGAAAATTACGCGTTACACTTAAGCCGTACTCGGCAGAATTATCAATGCGAAAAAATGATACACGAAATATTTGTGTTACATAGTCTTCGTTATATTAAAATAAAATATATAAATTCATTTCTTTTCATATTTTTCATGTAACGTAGACATTTATCAAATATTTATATTAATACGCTCCAAAACTTATGAATTAATATGAGAATTTGCACGATCATTAAATGTAAATCCTCATCTTCTAATAAATAATACGACGCTTATTTAATAAGCAAAGTAGTTGTTGTGCTTTTTTTTTAAAACGTATTTTTAAAACTTAATTTACTAATTCGCTACCTGCATATGTATCTATAAATATACATATCTGAATACTTCGCTGCACAAATCGTTGATCTTTACTACTTGTCCGCTTGCAAATGATTTTACTACTGTGATACTATTTAAAATACAATGTTATATATGAGCATTATAATATTTAATATATAACATGCAGTATTGATTTTATATTAATATAATAATATGTATTAAATAATTAAAGTATTTTTACTTGTTCTCCTTCATTAAGTTTAAATTAAGAGAAGAGGATCTCAACTAAAATCATTTTCTCTTAATTTTGATCACTAATTCTCTTTGGATCATTCATAATGAGAAAATTAATTTTGGAGTGCTCTTTGCGGTGGATTACAATCTTTTTATAGGCATTAAAGATTATTCCCCGCAAGATCTTAAGACAAGACTCCCGAGACGATATTCAAAGCCATTGTCTTCCATATTACACGGCGCAAATACGCCAGGAAAACTTCTCAACCTCGCTCGCCATAATATGTACTCTCGTTTCCTGAACTTTTCTTCGTATCTGTTCAAATGTTCTACATTCTTGCGCTCACTATTCTGTTGAAAATGATCTCGCAGGCTGATTGCAAAGCTTGTTAACAAAAATTGTCTTGTAAGTTACTCTATGATCAAATAAAAATTGGATATACCTATCAGAGCAGTATTTTTTTGTTTCATTTATTCAATGTTACTTTTATCATGCACATAATTATATTACCCTTTCTTTAAACGTAAATTACAAATAAAAAAACCTTGTTATAAACATGTAAATTGAAAAAACTAGAAATTTATTAAAATTAAAATTATTCAAAATTTTTTAATTAAAAAAATGTGTTGTATTTAGTTATGTATTATTTCATACAAATATATTATTTTTCTCCTATTGTTTACTCTTTGAAAATTATTTTTTATTACATAGTATGTAGATAAAATTAATAATTTAATAAAAACCTATATTACAAATAAATAATCCACTGTTTTTTATGAAATTCAGTATTTATTCTCAAAGCGTAATTGTAATTCAATCATAAAAGTAATCCTCATTATTTTGCAATATTTTCCTTTCAGGCAAGTTATAGATTCCGACTTGACAGAAAGATTGGTCTTTACTTGCGATAAAGGCATCAAGCTATTTTCTCTTTGACACTTCTAAATCTTCATCAGACAAAGCGTGTTACATCAAACGGAACAAATAAAGGCGTTATATCCGGTGAGTATGCCGGGTGCGATAAAACATCCTAGCCAAGTTGCAATTTTTTGATTAATCTAGCCAGTGAAGCTGAGCATTATAATACATCAATTTGACTGGGCGATGACCTTTTCCAAAAAAGTCACTTTTTCTTCAACTCCTCATTCGAATACATAATTAGCGATAGCGACCTAAAGTTACTGTTTCATCGGGTCCAAATAATTTATAATAAATCACGCCAAATACACAGCATAATTTATTTCCGTGTATGTTCTCGTTTAAGTGTCATTGTTGTATATCGGATCTATCCAGGATTTGGAATTATCTTAATAGATCTACTTCTTATCATCAGTAATGATTTTTCATAGAAGATTTTCTTTTTTGCTCAGTAAGAAATGGAAGACTTGGATCTCGTACTTGTTTTTTTTTTTTCGGTACATGTGGAATCCACTTTCCCTCTTTTAGAATTTTTCTCATTTTATGCAACCGATTTGAAACTTGTTGAGTTATTCCTAAGTGCAATAAAAGTTCTTTTTGGGTAATACTTGAGTTTCCAGCCAGTAACTCTTAGATATCAGCATCTTCACATTTTTGAGGGCAACCTGAACGCTGCCGATCATTCAAATTAAAAAATCATCTTCTTTAAATCGCTTAAACTAATATTTACATATTATATGACACGATATCACTCGCCAAGAGTAGCACAAATTGATTCATACGTTTTGGTAACATTTTTTCTTTACTAGAATTCGTATAAAAGTTGTGATGAATATACTTCTTACTTGTATTTACCATTTTAAGCAGTAGTATAAAATTTTTGAAGTTATATTCATATATCGACATGTCATACGTAGTTTTTAATAAAGCTATGACAGTATTACCATATTACAAATTTGTGCAATAATAGATTAAAATTAAATTATTTTTTTGCATGTACGAAAAATGGATCATTTATTTGCACATTTATTAAAACTACAATAATTGATAGTTATGAAGAATGCTACATGAATCACTTAAAAAATTGGTTTACCGAGTTTCAGAATTCGACAATTGCCATTTTATGATTTTTAGCAATATTCATAGATAAAAAAAAATATTCGTTTCAAAGTGCGCGCAAAATATAACATTTTTTGACAAATTGAAATAACTTTTATATATGTATTGTTAACAATATATACTGTTACATCAAGGCAGAATATAGAAAATAATGCATTTAATACGTCAAAGTTATCAAATTTGTTTTGGTGCAAATGACATAAAAAAAAAGAATAGGCAATATTTTTAAAAGTGTAACATATAACATAGTAAAACCACAAATTAAGACACAAATTGATATCACGAACCTATGTCAAAAACAAATGTACGTTGCTTTCTATTCAATTCAAAACATAAAGTTCAATAAAGCCTACTATTACACGTGCAATAAGTTTAATATTTTCTATAGATCATAGTCAAACGTCTTGTATTTGAAATTTGTCAAGGAAATCAAAGAGATAACGAGCATTATGCAAGTTTGTTATTAACATTCCCGTGTCGTATCGAACTAAAACAAACCGGTTATGTAACCGTGTTTCTTGCACTTATGTTCTGCCGCTCTTTTTCAGCACGCGAAACTGACAGACCTTTGTTCTGGAGAGTGATTTAACGCTGCCACCAGTGCCCCGAAAAAGCACTTGGATTTACCGTGTGCGCAGTAAACAATGAGACGACTGTGGCTCGAGCGCGGATGCAGGGAACCAGTGCGGACCTACAGTAATGTAAAACGTGCCGCGATGGAGTATTTGCTATACTCCGTAGCAAAAATTACTTGAAGCTTGTGTTTGAACTGCAACAGGTTGTCCTCATTGCTTTGCTCATACGTAGATGCGTATGTATAGATCCCTGATATCACTGTTAGAGTTCAAACGCATGGTTTTGTCACTCGCACTAAGCTCAGCATAGTAAATGCAGTGAAATTTCATACAAAACAAATACAAAGCAAAAATTTATAAACTTCGGCAGCCAAAGCAAAAACGCACGTTACAATATTACAAGTAATTCATCAAGAAGAAATAAATTATTTTTTTTTTAGAATTAAATTTTCCCATTTTTTACCTTATCCTTCGTCATACAATATATCTAACTGCGTAAAGAGTAGTGAATCAATTCGCCATAAAATATAATCGTAAAGAGAGTCGCTGCACTGAAAAAAAGTCTGGTTATAACTACTAAATGTATAGTGAAATAGTATCAATTAAATATTTTGTCAATATAACCAAAAATAATTTTATTTTACTAAATGTTTAGTAAGTATTATCAAATCTGATATAAGTTACTAAATATTTAGAAAAGTAAAATTATTTTTTAGTTACATTGACCAAATATTTAGATGATACTATTTCACTATACATTTGGTAGTTATAAACAGTCTTTTTTTTTCAGTGTGGCAAAATAAAGTTCTAGTGAGTTATTTTACTTGTAGCGAAGCTTCGATTTCACTTGAATTCTTACTAGGTCTCAGAATGATTGCAAAATTACGTTTTCAGCCGCAGTAAATATTCCCGCAGCCACCGGAATCGGTTGGAGTTTGCCGGATCACGTCGCGCCTGAGAATTTCCCCGCAAGTCTTCCGTCGATCCGTCGTGCGTGTCGCGCGAGGAATTTCATCGATATCGCCGGTTCTTATGCGAGTGGCGAACCGACCTAACGCTCGATGCTCGCGTAAAAAGGAATCGGATGTCTCGGAGAAAAACGATCCCTTCTCTCTCTCCCGAAGGCGCAGCTCGATCTCGCGTCTGCTCGCGCACGTTTGCGCATGCATTCGTGCGGACGTATATATAGATGCATTTGCATGTATACGGATGAGAGTACTTACAGGGACGGCATTTGTACGCGACCTCGATATACTTCCGTAATCCGGGACAAGGATCACCTTGAAAAGTCGTCGGGTTAGTGTTGAACTTGCACTGCCGCTTTTTCTGACAGACTCCAACCACCATCTGCAACAGTGAGTGCTAACGCGTCAATGAGAAAATCCGCTCATTTCGCGAACGGGATCGATAAGAATTAGATATGGATAAGATGTAAGATTTATATAAAATATATATAAAATTTTAGATAACAGAAAATATCATTTTTTCTGCAACGAGCATTAAATCATACGTTAAGGAATGTTGGATTATTCTATAAGGCACAACATCCCGAATACATCTTTTAATTAAATGGCACGCCAAATTGTTGAACGGAGAGTTTGCAATAAAATAAAAGAAAATTATTTTTTACCGATAAATCGCGGAGACGACATTAATAATTAATCACAAATATTATTTTAAATCAAACGCCGCATTGTTTTGTTAGAATTATAATTAAAATATCTAAAGAAAACAAAAGTTGTTAAAATTTTTAAGACGAAAATATATTCCAAAATTAATTTATTACACAAATCACACAATGAGGAAAAAGAAAAAATATGAGAGATTAATGTGATAACGTGAACACAAATAGATGTGTGAACCAATCTAGTTCGATGGTACTTTGAAGTCGAAGCTTGAGATTACAGTGGTTGCACCTTTTGCCGCGGTTATTGCAATTGCTATAAAGGGTATTCATCTGGATAAAAAAAAGTATATGTCAGCGGTGGTGGACACACTGACAACTTCAACTGAATCAGTTAACTTTTATACGGAACAAAGCTTTAATTTTGCGGCCGGACCTTTTCACCGGTGAGTTTGAAATGAGATTATTTTTGTTTTTATAAAAAGCTGCCGCGAACAAAGTAAAATTAATCGTTCAGGTCAATCTGTATAACGAAATCGTATGTCACATGCCAATATTTGCGTGGAATGCACGAATAAATCGATAAAATGAATGATGAGCTTTTTATTTATAGAGTTATAAATAAAAATGTTTCAATCTTTAATTTTGAATTATTAATTTGCTCGGTAAACATCCTATAATGGATAAATTGCAAATATCCGTAGATGGATAAAAACTTCACCTAGATAAAAAAAAGTATATTAGCAGAGCGGTGGACCAACTGTAACAACTTCAACTGAATCAATTAGCTTTTACATGGAATAAAGCCTTAATTTTGCGGCCGAGCCTTTCCGCCGATGAGTTTGAGTTTGAGTTTGAAATGAAACTATTTTTTTTTTTCTTTTAATGAAATACTGCCGTACAAAGTAAAACTAATATCGTTCAGGTCAATCTGCATAACGAAATCGTATGTCACATGCCAATATTTGCGTGGAATGCAAGAATAAATCGACGAAATGAGCGATGAGCTGTCCGTAGAGTTATAAATAAAAATTTTTGAATTTTTAAGTTTAAATTTTTAATTTGCTCCGTAAACATCCTATTACAAAGGATGAATTGCAAACATCCGTAGATGAATAAAAAAAAAATGTCAGAACACGCAATGGTCAATTAATAAACAGTTACAAACTTTAAACAGAAAAAATAAAAATCGTTGCAACTTTTGCCGGAAACGGAATACCGGGAGCGCGTTTTCAATGTTACTCGGAAACGACGATGGAATTCTGCGGGAGATAAAACGGAAGAGATAAAATCGTGGACGCGAGCTTCGTAAAAAGGAAAAATAGGAGTATCGGTTTTTTTAATTAAGAATACGTCCACTTGAAAACGTGGACACACTGAGTGTCAGCTGTCGAAAGCGAGGTAACGTTTATCACGGAAAATCATCCTTCCGAGTTTCACGCTCCTGAGAAGTCATTGGTTATTCGATACTGTTTGGTGATATCGGCACATATCGCCGAGAATTCCTAGGATTCCATTTTCAATCAGCTAATTGCGTGCGAAGGCTCGAATTACAATGCCTCGTTCAAGTTTGATTACGTTAAACGCAATTTAATCGCGTTACACGAGCAGCATCTTAATGAAACGAGTAATTCTAATTGGGATAACGCGTAGCTCTATGACAATAACTCTGTGCACTGAGAGAAATCGTTTGGTAATATAGTGATTAAATGAATTTTATAGTTACTGGTACCAAAAACTTTGTTACATTTAACAAAAAAGCCAAAAACTTTTTGTAATTTGTTGTATGAAAATAATTATTTGGTTAAGGCTACAAATTGTTTGGTCAAAACAACTAGATATTTAGTAACTATCACTATAATATTCATTTTATCGTTATTCAAACAAACTTTGGTTGATTTTACCAAACATTTCTCTCAGTGTAGGAACAGTAATAGCATAATTTAATCACATAATTCTGTAAATAACTTTCTCTTTGCACATCGACTTTTTTAATTTTGATTTAATCTAACAATAAGATGTTTATCGAAGCGTCCCACAAAACATCTTCTGATTAATACACTGAGAGAAATCGTTTGGTAGTATAGTAATCAAATGAATTTTATGGTTACTGGTACCAAAAACTTTGTTACATTTAACAAAAAAACCAAAAACTTTTTGTAATTTGTTATGAAAATAATTATTTGGTTAAGACTACAAATTGTTTGGTCAGAACAAATATATATTTAGTAACTATCACTATAAAATTCATTTGATCACTATTCAACCAAACTTTGGTTGAATTTACAAAACATTTCTTTCAGTGTGTCATATAAAATGAGAATGCAACTTTTTTGAGACACGAGGCTTTGAGGAGATTCTAGTTTTAAGAAACCTCAGCGAAATTAAATACTTTTTTCAGATTTTAATTTCAAATTTATCTTAAAAAATATTTCCACTGCATATTAATTCTTCTTTTTTTTATTTACGATTAAATCCACCCGGGTCCATGATAATTAAAAATCGATGAACATTGCACACAAAAACGCTCGTTTTAATAGTCGTAATATCCCGTGAGAGGTGAAGGAAGACAAAAGACTATACCGTGGGAAATGTGGAAATTACGTTTCCAGGTTTCAAGCTGCCACCGACACATTCGTATCGGGATTCCCGCATCCCGCATGCGACTCGATCGCGTATGTGTTCTCGCGTATATACGATATCCATCTAATTATCGGCTTTCGGAGTTTCCGTCTTGGGCCATTCTCCTGCATTTCACGTGCATGCGGCGAGGGCTCCCGCGGGAGAAATCGATTTTCCGCGTGCGTCGATACATTCTGACCGTTTCCATGTCGTCCGTCACTATAAGTAAACGTTTACCGTTCCGTCGAGCAACTTTGCCCCAGGGGCCAAAGTCAGGACGCGTAATTCCCTTAAACCGCTACGTTTCTCTCGCTGTTGCACGGGGATCCCAATACCGATAAACTAACAAACCAATCTCGGCGCAAGGACTATCGCTTTGATATTATCGAGTTACCCCGACTACCTGCCATAAGGAAACGTGATTAGCGATACGCGGAGCCCTCAATATATTTCGGGAGATGTGCACCGCGCGGCGGTGGCAGCGGCGGCGCATCGCGTATGCCGTATCTGGGATATTATTTACATGTGACGCGCGCGATAGGAATAAGAACTCTCGGCTTATAGGGTCGCGAGCTAAGTGCGCAAGGCGCCACGAAACCAACGTAAGTCCTCGGGCGATAAAATCGAACTATAAACTGAAAGATCAGCATATCGGATCTTGATCTTTAGAGCGGTACAGAGACGTCTGACCTCGCAACACAAAGCTGGGGGGCCGTAAAACGATTGAGTTCCAAAGCTCCCTTAGTCTCTGCCTTGCCCCGATCTCGATCTATCTCCCTTTATTCAGTTATAATTCCGTCAAAGTCCGCTTGCGTTTCGTAATATTCGCCCGTTTATACGTAAATACCTCCGCGAATCCTCGTTATCGATATTTGCACATCCACTTCAGTCTTCGATCTTCCCTTCAGTCGCGATTTACATACGTTCCTCACGGAAGAACGCGTCTACGGATGCACGCGCGAGCGCACCCGTCGCCGTCTCGCCTTTATTCCGGCAAGCCGCGACTTTAAATTCCTACCTCCTTGTGGAAGCAGCGACGTATGTCGCCGAGAAGTTGCGCGGAGGGTAAGCACTCGCGCGGAAAAGCCCTTTCGCGAGATTCGAATCGCTCGGCGAGGCACGGAGCCACTTTCGAGTCGAACTCTCCTTATGGTTCTGTAGGGAATACGCCTTCATTCAGGGATACGCCTTCCCAGCATCGAAAATTCCCATGCAACCTGCACCGGGGAAAAGTACCGCCGCGCTGATTCGTTCACGTGCACTCGTGCCGGAAATGCTTCCATCGTGGAAACAGGAGCGTCATCGGGCGACCAGGAATTTCTCGTGCGCATTGGAAGCAATAACGCGAGCGATCGCGTAATCACGATGTGCTCTCCAACGAATCATGCTGTCAATTCCTTCATGATCAAGTATATATATATTGATATAACTACACTGAAAAAAATCTGATTATAACTACCAAATGTATAGTGAAATAGTATCAATTAAATATTTTGTCAATATAACCAAAAATAATTTTATTTTACTAAATGTTTAGTAAGTCTTATCAAATCTGGTATAAGTTACTAAATATTTAGAAAAGTAAAATTATTTTTGGTTACATTGACCAAATATTTAATTACTATTTCACTATACATTTGGTAGTAATAACAAGTCTTTTCTTCAGTGTATTAACCAGAAGTGTTTTGTGGAATGCTTCGATAAACATCTTATTGTTGGATTAAGTCAAAATTAAAAAAGTCCATGTGCAAAGAGAAAGTTATTTATAGAATTATGTGATTAAACACACCGATCCTGTAAAATACGGAAACACATTTTCGGGTCTGAGAGACTTTTTTAACTTTGAGAAGCTATAACTTTGATTAAAATTAATATTTTTTAACCATTTTTTTTTAAATGAAAGTTCAGAATCTCAGAAATATGACTGCACAATCGGTATTGCCGAAAAATAATTTATTGTGAAGTTATAAATGAAAAATCATTAAGCAAAAATGAGAAATTGGTCAAAAATCCACTTTTCCTTCAAAAAATCAATTTCGCAACAAAAAACTTTTGAGGACTTTCAAATACGGCATTTTAAAGCTAAAAAGTACTTTCAACAAAAATTATGCCATTGTCATTCCTTTTAAAAAGTATAATTATGTAACAAGTAGAATATGAGATATTTTTGGGTATCTAAAAATTCACTTTTTTTTTTTAAATCATATCTTTGCAACAAAAAACTTTTAAGGACTTTACAATACGGCGTTTTAAAGCTCAAGTGTCATACTTTCAAAAAAAAATTATGTCATTGTCATTTCTATTAAAAAATATACTTATGTAACAAGGCGAATATGAGATATTTTTGATTAATTCGTGTATAAAATTGAAAATTGATGTTTCATGATATATTTCGGAAAAGCTCCCTTTCCTGCAGCACTATATAGTATTCTAACTTTAGACAGAGTATATACGAGTAACATCCGCGAACGGACCTGTTTGAACATGTTTTGTCCAGCTTTTTTATAAATACTCACAAAAAAAGTTTTACTCACACATTATGTTAGTCCCACAGACCCTAACAAAACTTTGCTGCCGTGCCGTTCGAATTCTAGTTGACCAATAAAGTTGATCAACCATATCAATCGAAAGAGGAGATTTCAAACTTTTCTTACCTCCTAGTCCGAACCTCCTATTTTCTTCCGTCTTTACACAGTAAGCGTTCGAAGCTTCATATGGGGTCTCTCTGACCCACTTACGTGTTTAAGGGTTAAATTATGCTATTACTGTTCCTACACTGAGAGAAATGTTTGGTAAAATCAACCAAAGTTTGCTTGAATAGCGATAAAATGAATTTTATAGTGATAGTTATTAAATATCTAGTTGTTTTGATCAAACAATTTGTAGCCTTAACCAAACAATTATTTTCATACAACAAATTACAAAAAGTTTTATTAAATGTAACTAAGTTTTTGGTACCAGTAACTATAAAATTCATTTGATCACTATTCTACCAAATAATTTCTCTCAGTGTAGAGAATTATAATTCAATTACGCTTCTTCTGTTTGAAGAACTTATCGCTGAGCTAAGGGAAATAAGTTCTATTAGTGCAATAATATAAATACATTTTATACAACTGTATTATTCAGTTAAAATATTTTTCATGATTTTTAAATCCCCCGCGAATACAATTTGCAATCATTTGAATTTCTATTTGTTGAATTTTGCGTTTAATAATTAAATAAATTTAAATTTTACGTAAACATTTTTAAATCAAAGGTGATAAATGGTGAATGAAAATACTTTGAAACTCGATAAATTGCCCATAGTTAACCGTGAGAGATCGTCGCATGCATGATCCATTATATGAGAACATAGTAAATAGACTAGGCATACTTCATTACATGGACTTGTTTTATGAGCCGACCTTTTGTTAAGAGACTAAATAAATCATTCAGGAAGAAGATTCTTCCACGGTGGACCGTGGATACTTCCACAATTTTGACCCGCTGGACTATCGAGCATCATTGATTTTCCCTGTCGTATACGTTGCAATCTACCTGTAGAAAAGAGTCAGAAGCGCTATAAATCCCGCTGAAAACATTACGGATCATTGGCGTAAAGCGGGTTATCGAGTGCACCGTAAAACTATACAGTCACTGCTCTACACGGTTCGATCTTTTGCAAAAAGCTAAACAAAGATTCTATTTCTTAGCACAATTCCGGTAATAATATATCACGCGTAGGTATATACGTAAAAATGTGGAAAAGGGCAAATTTTAGCATTTTATAAAATTTATACCTCAAGGAGCAAGCGTCGTGGGACGAATCGCGTATCCAGTGACTAAAAAATATCGCGCAATGTGCAAGAGAAAGCGTAAATCTCGTGAAAAGCAAGATCTGCAGAAGAGGATAAGATAGTCGACGAAATAAAAGAGTTACTCCATTTTCGCATTCTAGTGGGATCATACGTACAATGGTCCTTCCTCGGCCGATGGAATATGAAATATGAAATCGATACGCGGACTCGCGAAAACCGCAAACCGATGGATACCGGCGAAGATTTTTATTGTACACCGAAGGTAAGTTATTATATCGCAATGCCGTGCGAATAACGCCACTTTTTTTTCCCTGAGAGTATAGAAGCGGAGACTGCATTCTGAATTACCAAGGGACGCCTGATTCTTCCGAAGACCGTTGCTCAATGACGCTAACGTAAACTTTCTTTGCTATACGTACAATGAGAGAAATGTTTTGTAAAATCAACCAAAGTTTGGTTGATTAGTGATCAAATGAATTTTATAATAATAGTTACTAAATATATAGTTGTTTTGACCAAACAATTTGTAGTCTTAAACAAATAATTATTTTCATACAAATTACAAAAAGTTTTTGGTTTTTTTGTTAAATGTAACAAAGTTTTTGGTACCAGTAACTATAAAAAATTCATTTGATCACTATACTACTAAACGATTTCTCTCAGTGTGTGTGTATATATATATATATATATATATATATATCTGTAATACCCAGGTTTCATTGCAAAGAGCAAGTTTCAATTAAGAAGAACAATTGCAGAAGATCGTTACTAATCTTGTGCTCAATTTCTGAATCAAATTGTGACTGACATAAATAAATAATTTAATATCGAAAGAAGGAAGACGAAAAAAAACGTATATTCTAAGAACACCTCACTAACTATCTCGTTATATCGCTGGGTCGCTTCCGCCCTCTTCTCTTTAGCCCGCGCGACCTCAAACGAATTTGTCAGTTGCACGCTTCGCGAAACACAGGGGTGCCGTTTTCAGGTCAGTTGCCATTATTTCGCGAACCAAGATTTTAGACCAACGCGGGACGTATCCCCTTTTCCGCTCTCGCGCGAGATCCATAATTGCCAGTGAATTAAGCTCAAAGAAAACAAGTTTTCGTACGGGCGCATTCTTCCGTACGGACTTTTCTCGCGGAGAGTTTCTTCCCGCCGTTGCATTCCTGTTGAGAGAATAAATCGTACACACCAATGCTTTTCCCTCGACTTCCCTGGCTTGCTCGATTACCGTTCTCGCGAAAATTTCGCGAGAGCTCCTTTGACGATGTTTACAGTTACATCTGAGTTGCGTGTTTGCGTCGTCTTTGACGTAGCTTCTTCCTTCAGCTCGCTTAAATCGAACTCACTGACAATTTTGAAAAATCGCACAAACGAAACGAAAAATAAAAGCAGAGGCGAAAATATCTTAGCTATAGGAATGTCACGGCTTCTTAAATTTAAAAATTTAGATTTGTGTGTTAAAATAAATAAATTTTTTCCGAGTCTTTCAAATCTAGCGGACGCGCGTAAACGGAAAAATTAATATAAATAATTTTATTGCGATTGAAAAAGGCGCGACAATCACGATCTCATGTAAAATCATCCGAGAGATAAGAATGACTGTGCTCTGATTCATGCACAGGTTCATGCGTTCGAACGAGGTTTACGACGCTTGAAGCGTACGAAGGTTAACCCAGAAAGGGTGGGATTCAGTTTACGATTCTTTCCAGTTCGGTACTCACGCTGTATAGAACGAGAGAAAGACGAAAGTGGGATGAATATATCATCCACGCCCTCCTCCCGGATTAGAATTGAGGAGTTTGCGAAGAGCTAATAAATGTAAAACATTGAATAAAGTTTCGAAATGAAGAGACGGAGAAACGAAAGTGTAGTCGTGGAAATGGAGCAGGCGTGAACGACGGCATAAAATCTCTTTCAACTGTATCATGGTAAACGAGCAATCGTGATGCCACGGTGTTACGAAACGGAGATAACGCATATCCTATATTTGATCGACGTTAGAGAATTCTTCGGAACTTCCGAATTTGGGCGGTTCACAGATTGAACGGAGTTTGGACTCGCGGAACTGCCTTTCGGGAGCTGAAGTGGCAGAATCAGAAGATAATCGGAATTTAAAGTACGTCCAAATATTAAACTTTCCGCAGAAGAATGGAATCATGTCTTGGCAAGTTTAGCAAATTTGCGAAGTTCGTCCGCTATGTCATTACACGAAAAAATACTTATGTGATCAGTCTTTTAACTTGTGACAAAGAGAATATGTCACGTCATACTTCAACATTGACATAGTTTAATATGAACTTTTTATATCGTGAAATTCAATATTAGTATTAATATATAAAATTTTTAACGTTACTATAGAAAAAAGTTATAATATCTTATTAGCACGGGGCGTACCATAATCAATTACTTAAAAAGACTTTAATTACTTTTAAGAAACAAAAAGAAATTTAAAAAAGTAGAAAAGTACAGTTCACTTAGTTTTGTGATGGTAATGGAAAGAAATATATATTTTTAACAAACTTTAATTGTCATAAAAATTTTATTTAATCCTGCAGGTTCTCTCTAAGTCAATTAAATTGATTATATCAATACGTTTATGCAGCAGTAATTTTCAATAAACTTAAAAACCATATATTGCGTCGCTCGATCGGCATTTACCTGTGCGGAATGAGAGAATTTCATTGGCACATACCTGCACTGATTGCGGCCAAATGCATGTGTGATTCGTCGGTTTGTCCTCCGCGATCATCGGAGGAACGGACGAGTTGCATTTACTGATGCCGTACATTCCCGTCCTTCCATATTGAGCGTGCTCGACAAGGATTTTTGTGCCGGGCGGACATTTTAACGTCATCGTTTCCTCGTCGCAAGCCGCGCGTTGATAGGTCTTCAGGGTGCCTGACAACAGGACTGTCCAGTTAAAATAGAAAAACCACACGACGTGAGCGACGTAAAAATAGAAAATTAAACGAAACGATCGGCAGTGTGATATAAATCGAGTAAAATTATATTAGTGTTTTAATTGACAATAATCGATACGGACGAGCAAAAGAGCGGAATATTAAATAAATAGACGCCGCAGAGGGGTGCGACATGGGAAATGGATAAAAGACGTCCAAACCACACATAAATTATAGGGGAGCACAAAAGAAAAGTGCAAGCGGTCGCGTATCGAAAATCGATCGATGAGTCGTAATGGCGTCGCCACCGCAACAGTGATCAATTTAAAGGGATTGAAAGTAATTAACGAGTGGATCAGCCGGGATTGGTTCATTGGAACGGGAACGGATGTATCAGTGGCACAAATTCGTCCGCGAAAGCAACGTCGTTTCGTTTACACACGATACGCGGTTTAACATAGCGAAGCGGGAAAGCAGTCGACATTTGCGGAATTTAACGCGGAGATCGTTCGTGACGATGGAGTTTGCGGACGGAACCGCAGACGGTACCGGCGTGTAAATGCAGATTCGCGCGATAATTTCGCGAGTGGCGTCCAATAAAGGGCCGGCACACGGTCGCAGAAGTTTTCGAGGAAATAGCCAAGTGATTGTAACAGTACACGTTAATAGCCCGGGCGTGAGATAAGGCGTGATAAAACACGGGGAATACCCATTTCGTTGTTAATATTAAAACAAGCGTTAGTACAGGAATAATAATTCATAAAGTTAATAAGTTAATAAGATAATAGAACATGTAACGAACAAGATCAATGTAATATTTTCAATGGATAAATGCAAGATTTTCATGCAAAATAAATTAAGTGAATACGCCAATGTATATGTATGTGTGTATGTGTGTCACCATCACCAATGCGTCAATGTACCACCGCAATCACCATCACCGTAGTTAGAGAGTCGTCGTCACCAGCACCGAGTTATCAGCATGGATGAGTAGTGCGGCCCGTCGTCGTCCCGATGAGAAACATGGAAAATAAAACAGATAAAAAAGCTTGTTAGTTATGTCGTGAGCAGTCACGTACGAGATGCGGAGTATGCAAATTCTTCAATATTTCCTAACGCCCCGGCAGGAGGAATTGCGCACGGAGGAGCGAAGTCGATAATTCACGCGGCGACGAAGGAACATCTGTCTGACCCGATATTGGCCGTTTCTCCTGCGACGAGGCGTTTGTGGTAACGCGGCGGTAAAGCGTGCGATATGCCTCCCAATTTTATTGAGTAAATTTGCAGAACCAAAGGAAATCGAAACCCTTTTGATTATTCGGATATGCTCGCAATTATATTACAAGTAACTTCGTGCTCTCTTAAAATATTAAATATTAAATACTCTTTCGAAGATTTCGCATAAAACGTGATATTTCTACGGCACCATCCTTTTGAGTGTATATTATTTTACTTCGTATTCTTTCGTATCATTAAATTGTATGTAATGTTCGTTGTTTTACCAAGATTAAATCTTTCAAACTTAATAAATAATTAGAATTTAGTCGACAAATTGGCAAATTGTGTTTAACAATTAATTTTATTCACAACGTTTTAATCTTAGATTGAGTTCCTTTTTTCAGTCAGTCGCATATTTTCGTTCTACCAACATGTACGTGTTTTTGACAAGTGTTGACTTATTTTATTAATTTTAAATACCTTTACCAAGATTTATTGGTTTATATTATACATACTACCAACCATACTACTGACAATGGAAACACTACTGAATTGATGAATTCTCTGGAAAGAACTCATGGATGATCGTGTTTCCATAAGAAATTATTTATATTAATATTAATGTTTTAACCGACTCATTTAAAAAGGACCTAAATCTAAGGTCAAAACATTATGAATAAAGTTAATTATTAAACAATTTGCTAGTTTGTCGATTAAATTCTAATTAGTTATTTTTTTATCACTGGCGACTATAAGTAGGACTCCATTTCTTTAAATCTTAAGATTAAATTGTCCAAGCACGAAATAAAGTATTGATTACACAGATCTGTATGGTTTTTGCTGTTTGAGAAAGAAGAGTAATTTTTGGTGCGCTGAATCCGAATCTGTAAGTGAAAATGTAGTATACGTCAAATTTTTGGAAAAAATAAAGTTGAAACGCCTAAAAAAACTCGTTTTTTTGCTGTTTTTAAAAATTCATAGCTGACGAATCCGATGCGCGAGAGGTTTTAAAAAGAGCTCAAATCAATACTTGAACATTTTACTTTAATATAAAAATATCAAATCTTTCACCACCGGTAACATCGAAATAAAAATATCAATAGTGAATTTGACATATAAAAAGCATATTTCATAAAAAAATATGTATTTTGTTAGTGTAAACAATTCTTTATGTTGTACAAAACACAATTTGAACAAAATAAAATTCTTTTCCAAAGAACTGATTGCGATATTCTACTGTACGGAAAATTATATAAGATGTATTGTTAAATTTTTGTATGTACACTGTTCTATTTGTGCAAAAAAATATTGAGATTTGTAATATTTAGCTAAATATATTTTTTTTAAATTATCAAATAAAATCGTGTGTATAGACACGCTCACATAGTCACTGCATGATTGTAAGGAAAGAAACCTGAAGAATCCCCGTGATATTTCATATTTCATACATATAAATACAATGTAATAATAAATTGTACAATTTATATAATTTTTTGTACAACAAAATTAGGAAATTAGTTTTTTTTGGAAAATCATTTTTTCAAAATTGTTTAAACAAATAAAATATTTTTATTACAAAAAGCACCATCAGTCCCATATTAAATCCATACATTAAATTCACTATTTATTACTACTATTATATTTTTACTATTTGCAATGGTATATTACACTGGGACTGTACGAGAAAATCATTCTATTTGACACTGTGCGACACCCATCCCTAAAATCAGAGCGCGCCAGAGATTCGATGATACAGAAAAATAATTAATATCAAATCAACAATTCATTGTTTCATATATAAGCAAGAACATAAAATCTTCTTGGAAGAATTTATAATCTTAAACAGACATAATTTGCTTACATGGAGAAAATTTTTCTCTTCACGTAAGCAAATTATGTCTGATTAAGATTATAAGTTCTTCCAAGAAAATTTTATATTCTTATATATGAAATAATGAATTGTTGATTTGATACTCATTTTTTTCTGTATACTGGCGATAAAAGATTCGATATTTTCATATTAAAATACAAGCATTAATTGTTCAAGCATTAACTTGAGCTCTTTTCGATATCACTCGCACATTAAGCTCGTTAGCTACAAATTTTCAAAAATAGCTAAAAAAGCGTTTTTAAAGCAATCTCATTTCAACCTCATTTTTCTCAAAACTTGAGGTAATACCATATTTTCACTTCGGATTCAATACATCAATAAGTATGGAAAACTATTTATCTTTTCCAAAGAGCAGAAGAAAAGTAAAATTATTAAATTCTTTAAAATATTAAGACGATTATCTTATACAATAAATATTGTATTATATATTTCTCTCTTGATCTCTTATATTATATTATAATTTATGATATTATAATAAATCATGTGGTTCTTAAAAGAGGCAATTGTTGTAATTGTAACCTAAAATATTATACATTTGAATTATGTATCAAGGTAATATTGTACCTGCACTGAAAAAAAGAATAATAATAATTAAACTTAGATGATTATTACTAAACTTTGGTGAAAGAGTTTTAATTAAATATTTAGTAAACGATGGGTAACCGTTTAATGACTGATTGATTGCTATTATTGTTTGAGAAGATTACTATTAATATAATTACAAAATATTTGTTTCTATTAATTAAATATTTAATTAAAATTATTTAACCAAAATTTAATTAATTATTACCAAAATCTTTTTTCAATGTGTATAATTTGTGACATTACATAGTTCGTAGCCTATTCCCATCGACAAGATTCGTAATAATGTCATAACATAACGTTGAGAAGCAGAGTGCTTCTCGACATGGTCGGTACATTGTCTTGGTAACGACCGTCTTCGTCCCAACGTCTAGATTATATGCATAAAGCCGAGCACAAAGAGTAATGCATACAAACGATTGTTGCACCGGCAATAACAAACCTAGGTCCGCTATTACATTCCGTGGTCCTCTCTGCGCACGTTCGTAAATCAACGACTGCGAGCATGCAAACTGTAAAGTGCTGAACTGCACTAGTAGCTACTTGGAATCTTCGGAGGGACCGTTGTAACTCGACTACGTGATTGGAATGACCAAGCAATTCGATATGCCCCTTGATCTCCGAAGGTGAAGAATGCGCGTGCACAATTCACAGGCAAAGAATGTGTGAAGTTTCGCGTATCGCAATTCGATTAGATTTAATCGAGTAAGTTCTCCATGATCACTCTCTTTCCATTTCCCTCCCTCT
>QKQZ01013934.1:0-14659 GCA_003595255.1 Solenopsis fugax
TCGACTCGGGTAAAAGAGGGTCGGTCTGCTGACTCGCTAAAGCTTAGACTTGGCGCGAGTCGCCACCGCGCCTCTTGAAAATCTGTAGTGATCAGCAGTACCGACGTCGAGTGAGTTCCACCGTCAGTCCAGCATCGCCTTAAGTGATGATAAATATTGCATTTCTAATGCAATTTTTGTTGCAATATGTAGATCGTAATAACATAAATAAAGATTAAGTTAGTTAACTATAGGTTGAATAAATAGATCGCATAATGCTATGCCTTTTATTCTAGCCTATATTTTTCTATTTTTACACTGAGAGAAAAAATTGTGGTGGTGGCAACTATAAGGAGACAACCATACAAATTTTGTTAATATAATTATAATATATAGTTCAGTGGACTATATTATAATTATTGCAACTAAGTTTATGGTTAAGAAAACTAATAAAAAAATTGTAATTACTATATTATATAGTGTACTACAACTATTTTTTATTAGTTCTCTTAACAATTAACTTAGTTGCAATAACTACAATATTGTTCACTTAACTATATATCATTATTATATTAAGAAAATTTGTATAGTTGTCCCCTTATAGTTGCTACCACTACCATTTTTTCTCTCTGTGTAGAGATTAATCAGGGCTATATATCAAATTAATCAGCTATATATCAGAGCACACTTAATTCTTTTTATTTGCACGAATCATCCAAGAAATGTGGAAAGGGGGGGGGGGCGACAGTGTATAAACTGCCTAGGTGCGGCAAATTTGTTAATTTGCCTCTGTCCGTAAGGACAATTTTTTTTCTCGGCTTTTTGACTTTGTTCACCAAACACTGTTAATATTGAATACTATTTATCACACTGAAACTGTGACACTGTTTATAACATTGAACACTATATTAACTAATCACTTTACTTTATTTTTCGTAAGAGATGTCTGCTCTCGCTACTTTCTGCTGAATAACCTTACGTGGGAATTTAAACGGTTACAACAAAGATCGAAAATAGAGAGAATAAATGAGACAAAGTAACAGTGCTATGATTGGTTACCTACCTCGCTCGCGCATGTGCAGTTCATTTTTATCCAAGCTGAAATCGAAAGAGTTGCGCTACTGTATATACTGTGGTCATGCTCATTGTTGCCTACTGCCGGGCCGCAATGCCGACGCGATGGGGGCGATCCTACAGCTCAGGCGGGCGACCGCTTGTCTCTCCGCGCGCTCTTATTCGTCTGACTTTAATATTTTACAGGGTGTCCCAGAAATGGGGAACCAGCCGCTTTGGGGACATAGAAGCGATCAAAAGGAACAAAAAAGTCTTTTACCATTTTGCGATATTCGCTATAATTCGCGATAGAGTTATAAAATAAAATGTCTGAGCCAATGTGTGAGGTGACGCCGCAGCGACGGTCTGAATTCGCTGCACCGCGTATACACTGCAAAATCAAATGTGTTATTTTAGTTAAAGCTTTTTTTACACATTTCTTATACCGTTATAAATCACATTATTCATTCCAGAAATTGATTAACTGAAAAACTCATCTTTTTAGATTTTCATAAAGAATATTCGATATTTTTCTCATCACCCAATATGGATCATTGTTTCTCGTACATTGTGACCTTCATTTTTCGATCAAATCATTGTTTTTGTCAAAAATTTCGCCTTGTATCCTATTTTCAAAAAGGACAATAAATCTTAGATTTTCACTAAGGATATCAGTTATTAAAGTTTTCTGTCAGTTCTAAATCGCATATAATATATACATATACACACGCAATTCAAATAAGCGTCATATACATATATCGCATGCGATTTTGTCGTATATTATTCATGTATCAGTTATATGCGAAAAAATTTCACGTTATGCATATTATTACTTACATGAATCGTTTATGATTCTTATGCATCACATATGTTTTTTCGTATACAACAGATATATGAAATGTACACAGTAGTACACAAAATCGTCACTAGATGAATCGGCCGCGATGATGTTCTATTTCTCGTAGAAAGAGAACACATAGAATGGAATAAAAGACAGAGCATTATGAGATTTTTCACCGATGTTTTAGTAAAATAATTTTTGTGATGAAATCCCTTGAAGATGAAATCAAGTGGAAGATATGTTTTAACAATTTTTCAGGCCTATGATTTGCATGGCTAAAATAACTATAATTTTATAGTTTGAATCAAAAATGACTCTAAATTATAGTTAAATTATGGTAATTGCAAGTAGACCTCTCACAAGTAAACCTACCTTTGAGTGACTCGCCAATTTCATTGAAACTTTGAACATTTGTAGAGTAGGCAAAAATAATAGACACGTATTCTTTTTTATTGGCAACGGTCAACATTAAAGGGGTGAAATCGATTCCCAAAGTTGAAGGTATTAGGGAATCATTATAGTGTTTTACATAAAAATAATGTACCGATCAACACCGATCACAACCGATCATTACAAAATGTTTTCTATGTTAGATAGTAAAGTTTACATATCCGACTTTTCATGCACCCTTGTTGCGAGGGGTAAAACATTCCCCAAAAAGGCTTATTTTTGTAGTTCTTTGAATATAACAGAAGAAATTATTCTCTGATTTTAATGAAACAAAAACCAAATTAAAAAGCAAGAAAAAATGAAAGTTACGTGTTTTTGCTTTTTTAAAAAAATCAAAATAAGAGGATGAATCAGCCCTTAAAATAAAATTGTCTTTTCTTGTACTGAAATAATTTCAGTCACTCTTTGAAAATGTTGGAATAATTGATTTTCCCGGTCACCTTGCGCTCTTTATGTTGTAGCGCCATCTTGCAATAATCGAGATGTGCGACAATCGATATGTTCTGTACATTCCATCATTAGCTCTCACTTTACGCCGCTATATACACATACGTTTCTTTTATCTGTTCAGTTACGTTATGCATCCTTGTACAATCGATCTTTCTAATAAAGGCATAACTATTGAAGTGGCATAATATATCTCTCTTTCTCTCGATCATTACGTATCCTGGCCCTTGCATAGCGAGATTCGCATAAAGTTCACAGGTTATGGGCCCAGTATTCGCCACATGTTGAGGTTAGTTGTCCGCGTGCTCGAATAAGCTGTGAATTCTCGCTTGAACCGTGTACCTATTTTCTTACGATGTCTTCTGCATATGGACCGTATCGTATCGAGTTACTGTCGAAAGACAATTACGATACGTGGAAACTGCAGGCGGAGGCATTACTAACGAAAAATGATCTGTGGGAATATGTTAGCGGAGAGAAGGTTAAGTCAGAACCTGTGCCTGAAATGGCGGGTGGAAGTGCCCTAACAGAGGCCTGTACTGTTGCAGACAAAAAGGCAAGATCAAATTTAATTCTTTCAATTCACCCTTCAGAATGATCGCAAATTCGTGGATGCGAAACGTCGCTTGATATATGGCTAAAACTCGAGTCAATTTACTTCAAAGGGGCCTGCGAGGAAAGCCATGTTGTTAAAGCAGCTCATACATCAACGGATGAAGGACGGCGGGAACATGAAGGAGCATATCGACAAGTTTTTCGACGCTGTCGACAAGTTTGAGGGTATGGATGTACAGATAAATGGTGATCTGTTGACCATAATGTTGTTATACAGCCTTCCGGCGTCGTGCGAGAATTTCAGGTGTGCCATTGAATCTCGAGATAAGCTTCACACAGCCGAAGAATTAAAGGTGAAGATTATGGAAGAAACAGAGGCCAGGAAAGCTGGAGGAGAGATTGTCACTGCATTGGCTGTGAAAAATGGCAAACCGAGAAGATTTTGACGCCCTAGGAGAGAAAAGTCTGATGAGAAGGGAACCGAAAGTAATAATCCGACGGTAAAGTGTTACGATTGTGGCGTTGTCTGGATTGTCCGAAAAGAAAGGAAAATAAGTCCTCTGAGAAAACTCGGCAGTTGGCGAATGTCGTCGACGATTTCTATGCTGCCTACCACATGACTGTGCCGATTGAGGAGGCGTTTGGAGGCAAATGCGGGACGACTCGACCCTGGATTCTCGACAGTGGGCACTGCCCATTTTTGTAGTGACAGAGAAAGCTTTTAACGGATGTACGAATCAGGCAGGAACAAATTAAATTTAGCTAGCCATGCCGTCAGAAATTAAGGGCGAAGGTGACGTTATTCTCAACGCTGCTACTGAACAAGAGAAACGATTGATGCAATTCCGAGATACATTGTATGTGCCCGACTTGCGTACAAATTTGGTTTCAGTTGCTAAGATAACAGACATGGGACACGAAGTAATTTTCAATGATCGGGGAGCACGTGTAATAAATCGCGACGATGATGTGAGATTAGTAGCGGATCATAAAGGCGATTTATATTACGTTCGCGAAGATGTCAAATGCGTGAAGGCTGCGATCGCAACAGAGTGCTCCGAACTGTTGAAGTGGCACTGCCGGTTGGGTCATTTAAATACACGTGAGAGATCACTTCGATCCGGAACAGTGTTTCATCGAATGTAAATTTAAAAGACATCGATAACCTGTCGCATTGTACCATATGCTTAAAAGGAAAGATGACCATGTTGCCCTTTTCAAAGGATCGAAATCCATGTACTGAGCCATTGAAAATTGTACATTCGGACGTCGTTGGCCCATATCGTACACAGGCCGCAAATGGTGCACGATATTTCATAACTTTTGTTGACGACTGTGCTAAATGGAGCGAAGTATATTTTCTACGAGAGAAAAAGGGCGTATTCGAGGCGTTTAAATCATATCAGGCCATGGTGGAACGAATGACTGGAAGAAAAATAAAGTATTTGCAGTCGGACAATGGCAGAGAGTACCGTAACGCCGAATTCGACTAGTACTTAGTAAGAAGTGGCATTGAGCGTAGATTAACAGTCCCTCACACTCCACAGCAGAATGGAGTGGCTGAGAGGTTCAATCGGACTCAGCAAGATATGGCTAGATGTCTGATGCTTCAGTCGGGATTGACAGCAAGTTTCTGGACTGATGCCATCGCTACTGCTTATTATATACGTAATCAATGTCCAACAAGCGCCCTGGACGGAGGTATTCCGTTTGAAAAATGGACAGGTGAATCGTTGAGTTACGATAATCTGAAGATTTTCGGTTCAAAAGTGTTTGTTCTAGATAAGGACCCGACGAAGGATAAGCTGGCAGCCCGTTCATTGGAAGATGTTTTTGTCGGATATCCTAGAGAAACGAAAGGCTTCCGGGTATGGATCCCGTCGAAGCATAAAACCATTGTCGCTCGAGACGTTCGCTTTCTGGAGGAGATGAACGACGTATCTGAGGATTCGCCGATATTGGATGAATTGACGGTGGAAGATACAACGGGATTGAATGAAAAATCTTCCGAAGATTCTCCGCGCGATCATATCGAGTTGATTCCTACTAATCCCGCAACAGTTCCACCGATTGTTCTTTCTGACACTCCGTGTGAACCTTCGACACAATGCGAAGAGCTCAAGCGAGCGCCTCAAAGGCCTAGATTACTTCGCACCGAAAGCAGAGGGCGACCCAGGAAACTGTTCAGATCCGAGATGTCGACGAGGAAAGCTGAAGAAAATCCGATAGAAATTGTTACAGAAGAAGCAAACGATCCAAATGATGTCTTCACCGGCGTAGCCGAAGTATTTGTTCAAGAAGCACTTGAGGGTAAGGATCGTGAAGAATGGAAGAAAACTGTAGAGGATGAAGTGATGAGTCTGTTGAAAAATGATACATGGGTTATCATCAAGAAATCCAAGAGGCAGAATGTCGTTGGCTCCAGGTTGAATAAATATCCGTCCGGATGGCCAAATTGAACAACGAAAGGCTAGAGTAGTCGCAAAAGGATATAGTCAATGTTTCGTAGTTGATTATTATCAAACGTTCGCCCCCGTTGCGAGATTAGAGACGGTCCGGACAGTGATGGCCCTTGCTGCCGAGCTTGGGCTGAAGATTTAGCAGTTTGATGTTGTCACTGCTTACTTGAATGGTCAACTTGAAGAAAAGGTCATCATGGAAATGCCTGAGATGCTTGAGGAGATGCTGAAAAGAATCGTTGCCAAGACATCGAATGCTTCAGAGGTTCATACTCGCGCTCAGACTATGCTAAGGATGATCGAGAAAGGAGGAAATGCTTGCCGTCTTAAGCCAGCACTGTACGGTCTACGTCAGGCTGGACGGCAATGGCATGCTAAGTTGAGTCAAAAATTGAAGGATCTAGGGCTCAAGGCAACAGTGAACGAGCCATGCCTTTATTACGGCTGGCGCAATTCCGAAATCATGCTTGTGATCGTCTATGTTGACGATCTGCTCGTGGCGACGCGAGATGAGGCCTGAATCCTGGAGATTAAAGATCAACTATTGCAAGACTTCGAAATAAAGGACCTACAAAATATTGCCTGGGATTAGAAATCAAGCAAGAAGACGGGGTGATCGATTTATCACAGACGGGTTATATTATCGCGTTGCTGAAAGAATACGGAATGGAAAATTGCAACTCAGTAGCCACGCCTTCTGAGATGTCATCACGACGTTCTACAACAAAGCCATTAGTGGATCAGGCTCCAAACTCAGAGAAATGGCCGTATCGAGTTAATTGGTGCATTGATGTATCTCGCTCTGGCGACACGTCCAGACATTGCCAATACCGTCTCCAGACTGGCATAACACGTGAATGATCCCCAGGCTGAACATTGGTCTGCAGCTAAACGAATTCTGAGATACGTGGGTCATTTGAAAAGTTTCCGGCCTCATCGACATAAAGTAACTGTAGAAAAAAATTTCTTTCGCCGTCCGATAGATGGCCTTGACATATGTAAACCGTAAAAATTTGAAGTCATTCTGATCATTACTTTGTCTATGGCAACTCTTCCAAAGTTGTCAGCTGACATTGTCTGTCAACAATGGAGAAAATTGAGTATCGCGCAGTGATAAAATTCCTTCATTTGAAAGGGAAAAAGACTCAGGAAATAAAAGATGAGTTAGACTCTGTATACGGTGAAGCCTCCCCCTTTATTTATTTATTTTTCTTTTTTTTCTTTTTTTCTTTTTTTTTCTTTTTTTTAATTTTTTTTAATTTTTTTTTTACGTTGGACCAAATGTATCGAGTTGCAGGGAGACTACGTCGAGAAATAAATTTTGTTTTGCTTCGAAATATGTGTTTTTCTTAAAAAGGCCGGAAACTTTTCAAATAGCCCTCGTACTTATCACAACTGATTTGGCGCTTGTCTATGCTGAAACAGGCGAGCCTACCCATGGATTCTCAGACGCCGATTGAACCAGCGATACATCTAATCGTCATTCTTATACTGGTTACATTTATTTTAGGTGGAGCCGCAATCTCTTGGAGATCTCAGAAACAACAGACGGTTGCATTGTCATCCACCGAGGCAGAATACGTTAGTCTCTCGGAAGCTACTAAGGAAGCCGTCTATTTGCGAAGCCTATTTTACGAGATTGGAATGGACAAGTATGGAAAAATTGTTCTTTCTGTTGACAACATCGAGGCGTTATACATAGCTTCCGATCCTGTTCATCATGCTCGGACAAAGCACATAGATGTCCGATGTCATTTCGTTTGTGAGAAGGTTGCATCGGGCGAATTGGAGTTACAACACGTGCCTACAACACGCATGACTGCTGCTATTCTAATCAAGACACTTCCCCATGTTTCGCACGAAAGATGCTTAGAAGAATTAGGACTGCTAGCCGCTAACTTCGAAGATAGTTAACGCGCGATTTGAGAGGGCGTGTTGGAATAATCGATTTTCCCGGTCACCTCGCGCTCTTTATATTGTAGCGCCATCTTGCAATAATCGAGATGTGCGACAATCGATATGTTCTGTACATTCCATCATCAGCTCTCACTTTGTGCCGCTATATACACATACGTTTCTTTTATCTGTTCAGTTACGCATCTTTGTACAATCGATCTTTCTAATAAAGGCATAACTATTGAAATGGCACAATATATCTCTCTTTCGATCATTACTAATCCTAGCCTTTGCATAGTGAGATTCGCATAAAGTTCACAGAAAATGTTTTCTATGTTAGATAATAGAGTTTACATGTACGAATTTCCATGCACCCTTGTTGCGGGAGGGTAAACCACCCTTCTCACAAGGAATAATTGTTATGACGAATGGATGACGAAAGTCTATTTACATTTTTATCTATGTTTATCTATCTAAAAAGTAAAGCTAAAGCAGAACACTATTATTTTTTTGTGTTTTTTAATATTTTTTAAATTTAAACTTTTTTAATTTTTAATATTTTTTTCACCTTTTTTTAATTTATTTTTTTGTGTATTTTTATTAGTATAGATTATTGTTTATAATTTTTACAATAATAATATGTAAAAAAAATTCATTGATGCATAAAGAGTTTGCACACCAAGCACACTTTATAATTGCTACATTATTGCATGACGCACATATAGCTTCACAATTTTTAAAACAATAATCTACGGGATTATCAAATTCAGGTGGTTTCTTCTCTTGTAAATATCCGCTTTTGTTTCACGAATATTTAAATAAATTTAGAAATCGAGGAGAAGATAATTGATTGTGAATAATTGATTGAATTTTAACATTGTTTCTCAAATGTAAGTTTACATCGCAGTTATATAAAAGAATCATATCAGAGAAATGTTTAATATAATTTTTCCAGATTCTGAAACCGAAGACATCGAGAGGTTGAATCATTCCGGTCGTTCCAACAGGAATTGTTAAAATTTTTATATTTTTGGATAATGTGTCTATTGTTTCTAATTGTTTCGAATTTTGGCCACTCCATGAATCTAAAAGCAAAACACTATTATTTTTACAGTTGGGAAGATAAACATTTGTGAACCATGTTTTTACAAGGTTTGTTGTCATTTTATCTGAGTTTAAAGGTAATGCGACAATATTATCAGCTCTAAAAAGATTTTGTTCTACTTGAGGTCCAAATTTTCCATCTTTTTCCTGTAAAATAATTAATAGCGGTGATAAAAGAGAACCACTTGCCGATGTGATTGTCTGAATTGTATAACTATGAGTTATAGAACTTATCGATTGTGTTAATGTTTCAATTTTTTTCAATCGATAAGTTCTATGACTCATAGTTATACAATTCAGCCAATCATATCAGCAAATTTGGACCTCAAGTAGAACAAAATTTTAGTGACTGAAATTATTTCAGTACAAGAAAAGACAATTTTATTTTAACACGTTCACTGCGCATGGCGCCGATTGGCGCCGAAGCCTTCCGTTCGGGTATGCGCGTGGCTCCGATCGGCGCCGCATGCCTTTTATTATTTAAAGCGTTAGTACATGTTAGTACACAGCCAACATTGAAGCGAATCGTGTGTTTACAGCGTGTTGGTTAGGACATGGGACTTTGAAATTTTTTTGTCGTTTCCGGTTTTTTTGATTTTTGTGATTTTAAGATGCAGGAAAGTGATGCGGGTTAGGTTAGGTTAGAATCATTGCCGCGTCCAGGTACCTCACACCTCTAAAGAGCCGCAGCGAAAGTGTTAAGCTGATTCACCCCCTTATTTTGATTTTTTTGAAAAAAGCAAAAACACGTAACTTTCATTTTTCTTGCTCTTTAATTTGGTTTTTGTTTCATTAAAATCGGAGAATAATTTCTTCTGCTATATTCGAAGAACTACAAAAATAAGCCTTTTTGGGGAATGTTTTACGCCTCGCAACAAGGTGCATGGAAAGTCGGACATGTAAACTTTACTATCTAACATAGAAAACATTTTGTAATGATTTCGTGTTGATCGGTACATTATTTTTATGTGAAACCATGATGATTCCCTAATAACTTCAACTTTGGGGATCGATTTTACCCCTTTAATGTTGACCATTGTCGATAAAAAAAGTACGTGTCTATTATTTTTGCCTATTCTACAAATGTACAAAGTTTCAAAGAAATTGGCGAGTCACGCAAAGGTAGGTTTACTTGTCAGTGTATATGACTCTTAAACATCACATGTGCTTTTTTCATATGCGACAGATATATGAATCGTATATCAGGTACAAACGATCGTATCCCAAAAACACATATGCCAATATCATATAAGATCATATATGATTTCATCACAAACGACTTTTACGGTAAGGGAGGCTCTTTTTTACATGTTTCTTTTAAAAAGCAAATCGTATAAAATGACGTAATTAATACAATTAATTTAGTACGCAATTAATACGTTCAATTTAACGTTTAATGACGTAATTTGAAAGTCCAAAAAGTATAAGAGCTTCAGCTTAAGTATAATAATATACTTGGAATTGCAGACTCGCGATTATTGTAATTATAAGATCACTTTGTAAATCAGCAAAGAGTAGGTGGAATTAAAAGCGTTAATTAAATATTTATGTTATAAGAAAAAAATCAAACGATAGAAAGCGATGAGATGTGCAATGCAAACACACTACTTACATCCTTCTGAGATAAGAATATTTCGTGCTACACCCAGACAAAAGTTTCTTCGATTCAAAAAAGTATTTTGTTTGAATTGAAGAAATTTGTGCATTGCTATACGGTTAAAAGAAGCTTCTTAACATATATGTTTGATTTATTCATCCAAGAGTTAATTTATTTTATTAGACAAAATTTACGTAACTTCAGAAAAAGATTAACATACAAATATCTGAAACCATGAAAAAGAATCAAGTCTATTCCTGTATGTGAATAAAAAATGATTCAATTTTATCACATTCAATCCCTTTCTATCCATATGTATGGCTCAAGAATTTGGAATTAAAATTAATTAGAAATTGTCAATCCCTTTTAATCAATTTCCGGAGTAAATAATGTGATTTATAACGGTATAAGAAATGTGTAAGAAAAAGCTTTAGCTAAAATAACATTTGATTTTGCAGTGTACGCGTGGTGCGGCGAATTTAGACCATCGCGCCGTGCCAATTTAGACAGCGACGTGTCATCTTCCCCTCGGCGCGTGCCGCTGCTTCCGAGGCGCGATGGGCAGTCCTACGGCACGGCGTCACTCCGCACATTGGCTCAGGCGTTTATTTTATAACTATATAATTATAGCGAATATCGCAAAATGGAAGACTTTTTTGTTCCTTTTGATCGCCTCTATGTCGATCAAAACATACCAAAGCGGCTGATTCCCCATTTCTAAAACACCCTATAATAAATACTTATTAATTTATTAATATTACTTTTTAATTATTACTTTTTAATGTTAAATGTGTTATTTTCATTTATTTTTGTTTTATATAAAATAGTCTATGTAATTCTATCGTTAATATGCTGAATTTATGTATTAATTTAATTAATGCTATTATAAAATTTTAATTAATAAATTCAAGAGTGCTTATTACAAGTTTAAATGAATTTACTTAAAAAAAAAACTGTATAAGAGTATATATCTTATTAAGAGCTTCTCGTGGTGCACAAGAGTTATTTCCTTATACACTTTGTATATATTTTTCTATCAGGCAACCCAACTGCTCATTGCACGTCACTAGTTGTCATTTGGATCAGTGATTCACAATCTCGAATTATTTATGCGTTCCGTAATGCATTAAGGCGATGCTGGACCGGTCTCTATACGCGATTAATTTTAAATACTCCGTTCTCTTAATTGGCTTCATAGATCTCAAAATCCTTCTCCACAATTAAAATAGTGACAAAAACATTCGCCGCTAACTATAATTTAATACGAAAAACGAAAGTTGATTAAAAAATTATAGTTTAATTATCGGCTTCTGCAGCCGACTCGTGACAACATGTGTCCCATATAAAAGTTTTAGACTTTGTATGTGTGAAATAAGTAGTTAGCGGCGATTGAATTAAATGAAAGAACAATACGGCGCTTGAAGAATGATCCTAGAAGTTCTAGTATGAGAGAAAGGACTATTTAAAAATTGTTTATGTAATTTGCACGCGGATTTGGTGGAAAGAGTAAAAATTGCGTTCGTTGTAGTGGAGAGATCTTGCAATAGATGGCGCTAAAGTCGAAAAACAAGGACAGATGAGTGCGTTTGACACAGAGCGCTAGCCTGTTCCCCTTACTCTTTGCCCCGCGCGCGGCCCATAATCGTTAGACTTAACGTCGAAGAAAAATCTGTAATGATCTGCAGTACCGACGTCGAGTGAGTTCCACCGTCAGTCCAGCATCGCCTTAAAAAAAGTTTCAAGGAGGAAAGAGGTCTAATATTAAGACACATGTTAGCATCGTTAATTATTAAATTGATTCCAATTTAATAAATGTGATATTACCTCTTCATGTTCAACTTAGAGCTGTGTTATGACCGAAAAAGTAATTCGGCGCGCAGTCGGGTGAATTTAAAAAAGGTATATAAAATTGCAAATGAATATAAAACACTAAGATCTAGCTACGATCGTAGAAGGCGTTCTTGTTCAATTTGTATTAAAAAAAAGCTTTTTGCTTCTCAGCGTATGTATACTGCAGAAATGCTAATGCCTTCCATGGCTTCCTTGCGTTCTCACGGCGTCTATTGTGTGCTTGGACCGGTTGCAATCCAACGAAAATGACGTGGATTCGGTTTGAAGGACCAAATAAAATGTTATGAATTTGTGTGCCGTGCCAAGTTACCGGCTTCGGGAAACGATTGATATGAATTTCCGCTACTTTTTTCGGTCCAAGGAACGCAATATTATTAATGAAAGGCTGAACTCGGTCTTTTTGTTGACTGTATTGTAGGGAAAGCTCTATCGATTAGATCCTCTTTGATAACGGTGTAGTAATCGCGACATATCAATCGTAGTGTTGTAGGGCAAGCGAAGTGAAACTGGCGTAAAACAGTCACGAGCTGAGCGAAATATGATTGTGCACTTGTTAACATAATCGTGCCGGTCTTTTATGTCGCGAGATCCTTTTAATCAAATAAATTAATTTAATTTAGTTAAAAGAGAGAATATGTATTTGATCTTTCTCCTCGTTACTTTCGGATCCCTACAGTATTTATTGCTCGAGGTCGACTTGGTGTACTTACAAAAGGTTGAATAATGAACGAGTGCGCAATGCCGCCGATCGAGAGAGGAAACGCTGGATTATACGAAGCGCGCATGGGCGATAGCGAAGTATCGCGAGGCGACACGAATGTGCACGAGTGCATGCTAACGAAATTAGGGAAAAGGCTAGTGCTGGGCATAAAATCTTATAAGGCGGCAATTACAAATCAAAATGCAATAACTTACATCAATTATTAACGAGCAAGCAAACAAAACTGCGTAAGAAATTCGCACAACAGAGTGCTTCCATCATAAAAATCAGGTTTTAATTTAAATCCTATATTATTTTCGTGAGAATTCAAAGCGGAATTTAAATCGGTTAATGACTGGCTTTGTGACTGACAAAGCTATTCCTCCAACCGCTGGGAAGAGTTCTCATTCCGCCGAAGACACTCAAGGACCTCCTCCTTACGCTGGAATCGCGTACGTTCCTCTTTCATTAGACGAAGTTCCTTCATCACCGTTTGAAGCGTTCGTCGATTTGGCATCCCCTGTTGCCCGCTCGATGACCTCCGATGAACGCTCGACGTTCCTTGATGAATGCGTGCGCATCCCCTTTCGAAGAGTATGTACGAAAGCCATAGTACGCTACTCTTTCTACGTCCGTTCGTTTTCGGAAAAAAATTCATATCGTTCGTCCGATCCCGAACGACCACCCAAAAATATTACGCTCAACGGAAGCGCACGCTTTCTCGAAACTCTCGCAGACGCGAACACACATTCTCACGTCACTCACGCTAATAAAAAGATTATTTAAAGAATGCTAATCTTTAATGAAAACTGATACAAACTGATACAAGCAATTATCAGCATCTACGCGCGTTGACAGTTTAAGCTGAACTCAGTAGTTGAAAATGAGAAACGGCCCGTCAGCAGAGAACGATAGTCTTTTAATTATCGATTTTCTCTTATTGATTTCACGTCAATTGTTCAATAACAGGAGGACAGCAAAATCACATAAAATATTAAAACAACTGTATTTTTTTACATCAATTGACTCGTCTCATTATTCTGTGCATAAAAATATTAAGATAAGATTATCGAAAACTGAATGTTTTAGAAGATATTTTTTATGTCGAAATACTGTAACCTTCGAGTCTCATAGCTCAGAAAGTACTTAATGAAAGTGAACTTTATTATAAGAGTTTTGAAAAGCTCTTGACAGTTATTAGATTCTGGAATAAAAAATAGTGTTCCATTTAAAAAAGTTAATATAACCTTGACTTGACGGCGCCACCCAAACCAAAACAAAAGTTGTATCCCTCGAAGCGATACAACTTTCGTTCAAAACATTTTTTTCGTATTAAATCAATAAAAGAGGGCTAATGAGAGTCAAATGCTGTTGTTGATGCCTGTCAGTAATTCCGTGTTTATTAAACAGCTTCTATTAAAAAGTTCCGAACGTTTCGACCCGAGTTTGTAAATGTTTCCATTCGCTCGATTCCACCGCCTGTACCGCTTATTAGCTAAAGCCGGAAAACATTATTGTTTTGACCGTGATACTAACAAAAAGTACTGTTACAACGCTCAAATTCGAGAGATCTGAAATTATTGTGTTATTGTTAATTTAACTATATTATTGACGACGTTGTGACGGTAACGCTTTGCTCGCTCGGATTTGCTCNATTATTGACGACGTTGTGACGGTAACGCTTTGCTCGCTCGGATTTGCTCGTCGGATCAGGGTGAGCAAGCGCG
>QKQZ01013952.1:0-17578 GCA_003595255.1 Solenopsis fugax
GCTGCCGCCGCTGCCTCCCGCATGGACGCCCGTCTAGACTCCTCGTGGCACTCGCACTTGCATTCTTCCGGTTGCACGTAACTGTAACCGCCGCTGATAGTCTTTGCGATCTCGTCCTCTGATCGCGGTATCGTCTGTATTCGTTTTGGTGCTTTTCGCTTTTCAGGTATCTCTTCAAAGTTGATCCAGTTGCTTGGTCTCGTTGCTGATGTTATTGCTGCTGCTACTGCTGATGCTGCTGTTGCTGTCGCTGTTGCTGATATTGATGATGATGATGATGATGCTGTCGCTGCTGTTACAGATACTGTTGTTGCTGCTGTTGTCGCTGCTGCTGCTGCTGCTGCTGCTGCTGCTGCTGCTGCTGCTGCTGCTGCTGCTGTTGCTGCTGCTGATGCTCTCGGTGGCAGTGGAGGTGGACTAGGTGATTTTCCTTGATTAACACTTTTGCGGCCACCGTCTGGCGGCACCTTGCCCGCAAATTCTGTGAATGTATTCGCTGTACTGGCGTGTTGCCGACGTGGGCTTTTGAGCTTGAAACTATCCTCTCGCGGCAGAGAAATCTTCATCCGCTCCACCCGCCGCTCATCCAACGATGTCTGCATCACAAATTCATCCAACAGAGTCGGATTTATTGGCGTCGTTGAACGCGGTCTCTCAATGGGGATCGTTCTGTTAAGAACCAATGTGATATCAATCACAAATTATTAAGTACTCTTATAGTTCACCACCTATGGGTACAACGTATCATGTGCAATTTATAATTTATAATATAATTATAATATTTTTATAATATAATTTGAAGATTTGAAATCAAGTTTAAAAAAATCTTCAACTATCCATGGATACGATAGATTTGCAGAGATATTCTTTTTTGCATTAGTCTCAACATGAGAGTGCACGAAAGTTTAAAAAGAGTACCTGCTACCCATGGGTGGCTAATTCGTAAGTTTTCTGAAGTAACGTTCTGAATACCCTTTTACTATTTATTAAATATACGTTTACTGGGTTCCAAATAGTATAAAAGTAAGTGCATAAAAGAGTAGAATTGAAAAAAAATTTAGTGTAATGTATACGCATTATTACGTGCATTGTAATATTCTTTCGCCTTTTGTGTGCATACTAACACACGCAAACACTGTGAAACTTCCGGGACTCTCTTCGAGATCCGTGCTCCTTAAATTAATTATATATACAATAATATTTATACTTGTACATTACAACCCTTTATCTACCATTTTATATAGAAAAGTAATCAAAAACAAGATAACCAAAAACGAGTTAGAGTTAATATAAATAAAAAATATAAATAAATTAATAAATTATCCTTTATGTACTAAAATATAATTTAGTATTAATATGTAATTGATTAATATGTATTTAATATTAATATTAAGTTGTAAAATAATTTTAAGAGAGAGAGAAGACTCGATCGAATAACTAACTTCATATTATCATTTTTTATCACGTGTGTATCGTTCGTGTATCGAGATTTGGAATGTTTCATTAAAATTACCTTACTTCCTGAAGTCGCTGTTTAACCGGTAGAATAGGTACAGCGACACTTTTTTCCAATGGCAGCGTCGTCGGTACATACGGAAGATCTTCCTCAAAGCTCTCTTCATAGAAGAGACCCTTTCGTTCGTCCGGCAGCTCTTCAGCCAGTTTTTCGACCTTATTGCGAATAAACTCGATCTCCGAATCTCTCTCGGATTCAGAGCTGTTGTGATCCAGATCGGATATCACACTAGGCGTTTTTACCAAATTTTCCTGTTCCAGCTTGCTGATCTTGTCATCGAGAAGATCAAGTCTTTTAGTTTCTTGAACAACTCGGGAAGATTCTCCAGAGCTTATCTTTTTCTGCTGCATCGCTACATCGTCGTTTATCCTCTCGGATAATTCTGACTGCTGTTGCTGCTGCTGCTGCTGCTGCTGCTGCTGCTGCTGCTGCTGCTGCTGCTGCTGCTGCTGATGATGATGATGATGATGATGATTCTCTTTGCTTTTTCTTTTCGGCTTTATTATGTCCAGCCTTTTGCCATTAGATTCTTTCGATGAGCCACTGAATGACATTCGCAAGTCTGTCGATTTAACTTCTACTTTAATATCTGGTTTTATCGTAGTCGATGACTTGACTGATGGCAGAGTTTCCATTTTGTTAGCTTGCGCGCTAATCTTCGAGTCTCTCATCGAACTTTTTGGTATATGCAAATCTTTTGACCCGCTCTGCGGAAGCTGTCTATCTTTGGTTGAGCTTCCGAACGAAGTCTGCTTCGCTGTAATAGTCTCTATCTGCGCTTCGGCCCTAATTTTAGCGATCGAAGACGGCGGTATCGGATGGTGCTCGATCGAAACCTCTGTGATTATGCTGCCCGTATGCGGCCCCTCGGACTCGTACTCGTCCAACAGTTTCGTTGGCGTTTCCAATGGTATCGAAACGCTCTCCGACGGCAATGCTTCCTCATAATTTCTGTCATCGGCATGCAAACTAATAAAGATGGAATCTTCTTGACGATTTCTTTCTTTCTCCGTGTTGAATGTAAATTCTACATGACCGATGCTCTCCAAAGATGGCTGTTCGTCCCCACTGGCAACTTCGAAGTCACATGAGGTTGCGATTGCCTCATCGTAGCTCTTCTTCCTCTCACGTTTTTTAAACAAGCTCAATGTAGATGAAAACATTCCCTTCGCTTTCGAGTCCTTCTTCATTGAACCCTTATCAACGGAAACCCTCTCGCGTGACTTTGAACGACTTCTCAAGCTCTCCGTAGTGTCCTTCAATTTCGACGTCAGACTCCGTCGTGGTTTTGTGCTAGGTGATGGTGATTCCGGACTTAATACACTGCCATCGGTTCTAGCCTATTTAATCACAAATAAATACAATAGATAATGTAATAATAGATAATGTAAGATTATAGTCAAATTTTCTTAAATAAAGATTCTGAAACTTCTTAGAGCAATTATAAAATTCCCTCTGAATAAAAAATACAGTACTAGACAAATTAATCGTACATATTTCAACAAATTGAATTTGTTACTGTAACTATTTTTTAACAAGTAAACAGATTATTAAATATGGAAAGATCAAAACATTTCAAAGTTTTTAAATAAACAAAATATGAAATAATAAAAATTATACTCAATTTTTTTTTAAATTTATTATTTAATATTGATACATTTTGCACTGAACGAAATAATTCATACACTTTTAGAAGTAATAGCACAGGTCTACGAAACAGATCCTGACATGTCAGAGATATTACAATTACTCTATGTCAGATTTTTTTCAATAAGAAACAATTAAAATTCCCAAAAACCATAATTTTGGTAGACATGATATTAATACCAAGCGCGTGCGATCAGAGTCTTTTTTTTCTCGTTGTATCTCGAAAACGAAAAATCAAATCGAAATTAAACACTATGCATGTTGAAGCTAAAAATTTATACTTTTGCATGGCATGAACAAAATTTGATAAAATAAATTGAAGCCAGTGTGTTACAACGTCCTGAAAAACCCAGAAATCATTGTGTTTGACCTTTATGACTTTATTTTTCTCAAAATTGTGATATATATGATAGCCAACTGAACGACGAATTCGTATTCGTTCGAACAAAAATACATTAGAAATGACTATTCACACTCTTATAACAAACTTTCGTAAGCCTGTGCTGTTACTTCTAAAAATGTATTATTTTGTATCTAATATAAAATGTAACAATATCGAATAATTTTTACAAAAAAATTGAGCACATTTTTTATTATTTCATGTTCTCTTTATTTAAATACTTTGAAATACTCTGATTTTCCTGTGTCTAATAATCTATTTGCTTGTTAAAAAAATATTTACACAAACAAATTTATCTATTGAAAGGTGTATAATTTATTTTACATCCGTGTTTCGCATCCAAGTGAGTATGGCTCACTCTTATATATATACTCTTTAATTAATATAAAAAGAAATAATTAGATGACTTATTGTAATTCCCACAAAATAGAACTTGTGAATTTCTTACAATCGGGCAATTGCCATGAGAGTGGTCTCACCGAATGCGGAACAAGGAACTAAATAAAAGCGGATGAAATAATTATGTATACTCAGGGATTAAAATTCGCTGATGATGGCCTAAAGGAGGCTAAAACGTACGAATGTATTTTTATTAAATCAATGTAATAATTGAAAGATATAGAATTGTTAAAGATTTATGCAAAAATATCGGCGTTTGCCATTGAATTTAATTAATGCTTATACTTTATTTTGTCCAGTACACTGTATGTATTGAGGACAACTATTTTCACATAATTAATAAGAATTGTCAAAATTAGAGGAGAAGAGGATATTATGGCTACTGTCATCGACACACAATATGGCTACCCCTATTATCTCCATTATTAGGTGACGTATTCTAACAATTGTTTATAGAGTTATTCGTTTAGTAGCCCATCGTTTTTTAATGATGCTAATATACCAATTCATAATAACTGACAATTGTTATAAAGCATTTTCACTTTTGAGCACTTCTAAACTTTTTCAAGGTATACTTTTAACCTTTAATTACACATACTTCCTCATTATTCTTAAACTTGAGTGTATTATCACACGAATGTACATACACTCGAGTGTTTTTTTGTTATTTAACTTCTTATTCGGCTGTACACATTTCGAGTACAAAGTTAAAACAATAACATGGAATTTTGTTAATATGGTTTTTTAAGCGAAATTTTTATATCGTTTCTTCGATAAATTGATTGTCATTCTAGAGGGCGGTGTTTAGAAACATTAGAGACATCATTTTATGCTCGTTGTTTAATGTTAAACAAGGATAAAATAATATTTCTAATGACATTTTCAATGGTATTTCTATTAAAGTTTCTGAACGTAGAAAAATTCTAAATCGAGAAAATTCTGAACAATGAAAAATTAAAAATATATAATTTTGTAACAAGATATTGTGTTTCTTTTAAACTAAAGTAATTTTTTAAAATGATTTTTATGGATAGCCATATTACAACCACTTTTTTTCTTCCACCGATTATGCAGTGCATTAGATTTTTATAAATCAAGTCCTAAATAATAAATATTTCATTACTTTGAGTCTAGAATCTGTCAAACAACACATTGACGAATGTAACTCTACCGTAAAAGTCGTATGGGATGAAATCATATATGATCGTATATGATATTGGCACATGTGTTTTTGGTGTCCGATCGTATGTGCCTGATATACGATTCATATATCTGTCGCATACGGAAAAAGCACATGTGATGCTTAAGGAGTCATACAACACTGAGAGAAGAGAATGGTTTACAATTACCATAATTTAACTGTAATTTATAGTCATTTTCGGTGCAAACTATAAAATTATAGTTATTTTAGTTATGCAAATCATAGGTCTGAAAAATTGTTAAACCATATCTTCCACTTGATTTCATCTTCAAGGGAATTTTATCACAAAAATTATTTTACTAAAACATCGGTGAAAAATCTCATAATGCTCTGCCTTTTATTCCATTCTATGTATTTTCTTTCTTATGAGAAATAGAACACCATCGCGGCCATCTAGTGACGATTTTGTGTACTACTGTGTACGATTCATATATCTGTTTCATACGAAAAAACACATGTGATGCTTAAGAGTCATATACATGTAAACAATAATATGCATAACGTAAAATTTTTTCGTATACAACTGATACATGAATAGTATACGACAAAATCGCATGCGATATATGTATATAACGCTTATTTGAATTGCGTGTGTATCTAAAAAGATGAATTTTTCGGTTAAGAAAGTAAGATATGAGGCATAATTTTGAGAAATATTTGTTTTAATTTTTTTTTTAATACTTTTTTAAGATTTTATTTTATTTCGAAAATTATGTTTCGGATCTTATCTGCATGTACAACAAATTTCGGATTATCATATGGAATACTATTTTTAACGGGATATTATATGGAATACTATTTTTAACGATTACTATTTTTATATGGGACGTCCCTTGTATATATTGTGACCTTCATTTTTCAGAGTCATGATCGAATTTATTATATTTCTTCTTGCCTTGGAACCAATTTTCATAAAAGACAAATTTTAGATTTTCATGAAGATAATCTGTCTTTAAAAAGTTTTCCGTTGGTTCTGAAACACCTTGTATATCACACACTTTAAAATAATGTGTAATATATTATAATTTACATTTACATGTACCAAACACATTTCTTTATTATGTAAGTAATTAACATAAAATTGCACTTTAAATATGATGCTTATATAACCATATGGCTATATATGTATATTAAAATATTTGAAATATTGATCACAGATTTTATCAGTTACGTTTGGCAAAATATGTATTTCGTATGTATATCGTATATGATAGGTGTGCTTTGTATTGAATCATATTATAATTCTTATAGGATAAATCCGCATGTTAAACATATGATTCTATATAATTTCCGCCCGTGATATGTAATTCGTATGCAATCGCATACGATCGTATGTCTAATAATGCGATTACCATGTGGTCACATACGAGTCATACAAAAATCGTATGTACCTTATCGTAATCTTATATGATTCGGAACATACGTCAAACATGTTACATGTGATTCCGAAACAAATGTCCAACGGTGATATGTAATTCGTATACGATCATACGTCTAATCATGCAATTAGCATGTGATCGCATACGATTCGTATAAGATTCGCATATAATTCTTATACGATCGGATATGATTCGTATATCAATCATATACTATTGATATATGATTCACATACCAAATTTACGATAGGGAATCGTTCAAGTTTCAATAAAAAATGTTAATTATAAACAAAGTTATTGAATAAAATGAAAATGGGTGCCATATTACCCTCTTCTCCTCTATATAATATATAATCTCTTTTTTTTAGACTAACAAATACAACTAATCTTTCTCCTTTTCTTTTTTAATTATCAAAAAAACCACGAAATTCTTCGTAACTTGTTATTCATGTACCTTGAACAACGAAGTAAAGCTGCTTTTTCTGGAGACGGACGACGGACTGGGGGTTCGCGAACCCTCAAGATCACGAACTTTTTGATGTCTCGGTAATTTGGGACTTCCAGTAAGGCTACTTGTCGTAGGTGTTGTCTGCACAACTTCCTTAAAGTTTTGAGCTTTCTTCCTTTTGTCGTTAAAATCGAGTGTCGCGGGTTTCTGAACTTCTTGGATTTGAATCATGGTTGATTGATATTGCTGCTGCTGTTGCTGTTGCTTATGTTGTTGATGCTGTTGTGCTTGCATTGTTGATCCTTGTTGTTCGCCTAATTTTTTGATAATTGGTACCTGTATTCGGAATACAATATGAGAAATGATACAATAATATATTTATCCTGCATTAATCTCATACCATAATTTCATATTCGAAAGTAAATATTCATTTACACATCTTATTCAAGAAAATTTTAACGATATTTTAAAGGATCCCCCGAATGATGTACTTATTGAAAACAGTTATAAATGTTAAAAATTCATTTTATTTGAATTTGTAATATGTTGTAATTCTTGCATCTCTGATGAAAAAAAGATTTTTCATCGATCTCAATTTACAAAACATTTCTTTGTCTAATTTCTGAGTTAAAGACATATTGAATATGTGTTTTATGAAATCTGTTTGAATACGTACCTATATGAATTTGCACTCGTATATTTATTCACGCGCGTACAAATGCGCACAAGCGCGCACGCACACACACACACGCACACGTACACGCGCGCACACACACACACACACACACGTACACGCGCGCGCGCACACACACACACACACACACACACACACGCGCGCGCGCGCGCGCGCGCGTGAATAGAGGGAGAGGTGCGAGTGCGGTTGCAAGTGTAAATGTGAGTGTGAATGTGTAGGTGGGTAGGGAGGGAGAAAAAGTATAGGAGAAAAAAGAGATTTATGTACGTATATGGAGTAAATAGAAAGCTTTACAAAAAGATGAAGTAGCAAACTGGTCACGTGTTTGGTCTCCTCTATTGAGCCCAGGGATCAAAGTTCCATACAGCCTATTGATATGCATCCGTAACAGGCTCTATCCTCTATGAAGTTTTGGTCCCTAGGACCAATCAGAAGAGTGAATCATGTGACCAGTTTGCCATTCTCTTCCCCCCTATGAGGCTTTCTTGGACCAAGTGCTCTCATGTCCCATTTTAACGATATTGAACGATATTGAATTTAAAATTCAGTTGTATTAAATTTATCTGATATCTGATAAAATAATATTGTTATATTAAAAAAGGATATAACAAAAATAGAAACAAACAAAAGAAGCAAACAAACAAAACCAACCTCTATGTTAACTTTCTCTAGAAATCTTTTGGTGATTTCCACTTCCCGTTTAAAGATTTCTTTCCTTTCCTCACGACCGCGTCTTCTAGGCTTGTCCAACGGATCCGGCTTGAGATTGCCACCTACTATAGGCACTTTAATACTCTCAGGAATCAATGCCTTTGTGGTATCTGCTTCCCGCTTCAGGAGTATCTTCTCGAGATCGTCAGTCTCCGGCTTCGACGGCTCTATCAGATTGTCAGCTAGCGTCGGCTTGCTTCCACAGAACGACGTCTCTAGTAAACACTTGTGAGGACTAGGGGATCTAAAAAGATCACAATGCACACGATCTTTCAAGAAATCGTACATACATTTTAAACCTTTTCCATATAATCATACTGTTCATAATTTTCTTCCAAATCTTTCTCATTTTTTATTAACAAACCTTTAAGAAAATTCAAAGAAAATAATCGGAAAATTAAGCTTTGTGTAAATAATCATTCAAAAAGTGAGATGACGCTAGTTTTATTTGTTAATTAATTTGTAACGTATATCGATGTAACAAGAGACTTCAATTGCAAGGCAAAAAAAGAAGTTAATAATATGTCGTATGACTTCTGCCTAGACTCGTCACAGTAAGATGCGACACGGTAGCCAATCAAACATTGGATCGAGTTTAACTTTTTCAGTGCGACGAAGATTTGGTTGGCTTTTGCATCAATTTCCGCCGTGCGACAAGCATTATGCCCGCATCTGCAGACTAGAGATTGAGATTGAGATTACATTAAAATTTAGCCAATCGGAAGAAAGAAAACCAATCTCGAGTTTAGTGAAGTATGCTTTAATTGATCAAATTCCAATCTTAATTTAAATCTCTAGTCTGATATGGCTATTATGGTGCAATCACGCGAATTAAATTTTCAAAAAAGAAAGATAACTCTACTAAAGAAGGAAATTTTTCTAGGTGTAAAATAATGCGTATATTCTCAATATTAGCTTAATGTTTTGCATTTCTTGCCTGGAGGAAGTCGCTGACATGACCGAGAGCTTTCCAGAGACGCCAGAGCCTTGGCTACCGACCGACGACAGCCTAGACGTTCTACCGCTGATGTTGAGCAAACATATCTCCGAGCAATTACTATCCTTGCGTTCACGATCTTGTCCCGGCTGCTTGCCGCTGTAATCCGATTGGGATCCATCGGCCTCCTTTCGTTTTCGTCTTTTGGACTCTCGTCTGAGGTCCTGTTCGTGAACTGGATCCTGTAAATCTAGCTCCTCCGTAGAAGATCTGAGATCTTGGGCATCCTCCTTGTAGCCCAACGTCAGCTTGCAACCGGACGGAGGATCCGTACCTAAAAATTTACATCACCATTTCTTAGATTTTTCCTTTCTTCAACGATACATACTCTCCACTTTTAAAGTTTACATTAATTATATCGGTCTTTTAAAAGTAACAAAATGTTTCTCTTTTTTCTTGTATTTCACTTGTCCAAATATTTAATTAATGTCCGTGTAAATAATAACCATCTCTAACGTTCGAACAATTTGACAAATGTACGTCGCGTCCTCTCGCGCTTTTTATCAAATGTGTGAGCTAGGGTAAGTATATCATTCAACTATTGCGATTAACAGTAAAAATAATAAAATGACAAGACTACTATCAATTAACAAATTCGAATAAAAATATTTACAACACTCGTTTATCTAGGTTAGCTTATTAATTATATGAGATACATAATTATCTAATATGTTAACTAAACCTATTACACTAATTAAAATTCATGTATATTCAAAAATTGAAATATATTTATATATTAAATTGATATTGAATTTGTTTATCTGATATATTTGCGCGCTCTCTCTCTCTCTCTCTCTCTCTCTCTTTTATTTTTTGTTACTTGCTCTCATCACATTTCCTTCATCATTTATAATTTTGTTAATGGCATAAGGGGTGAACATACGCATTTTTCGTCTGTTGTATTCTTTTCTGTAAGCGTTTTCGCTTCTTCTGTCACCTTCATCTTTATTTTTTGTTCTTATACTTATCTTTATTTTATTTTGCTTTTGTTACTAATTCTCATCACATTCTTTCTTTCATCATCTTTCATATGATTTATTATTATTACTTTCTCTTGTCAATGACAAAAGGGTGAGCATCTGCATTTTTCTTTTTTGTTTTATTTCTTTTGTAAGCACTCTCACTCTCTTGTTAAATTTTTTTCTTTTACTTATTTTTTATTTTTTATTTTTTGTTACCATTTCAACGTCAGTCTTAGTTGCTACTTTTACGACCATTTCTCTATGTATAAATACTTACTATTGTCCTTAGAGGGCTTGCCCTAGGGCAGCAATAAACGCTGAATCAATCAATCAATCTCTCTCTCTCTCTCTCTCTCTCTCTCTCTCTCTCTCTCATGCATAACAAACATCTATGAAAATGCTAAGTAGCTATAAAAATAAAATGCGAATATTAAATTCTGAATTACTTAGTAACCCAATTTTTACCTGGAAAAAATTGTCGACTCCCATATTTTCTTCGAGAAACTACCATGTGGTAATCCAATCTATATAAACATGCCGTTATTGGCAGGACTCACGTTTTGTCAGTAATTATACTGATATTAGTTAATTCATTAACTCTGAAATCCTTGATTATTTCTCGAATATTTATATCCGAAAATATGTATACATCGACTGTTTAGTATTATAAAGGATTACGTTAATTAGCGAATAATTTTTAAATAATAACGATCGAAAATTCGAAAAGTGTGTCGTTAGTTCTTTTTTAAAGACATAAATATGGCATATTTTTTCTTTAAATTAAAAATTTCTAATTTTCAGAACATTATTTAATAAGCTTTTTATCTTAATTTTTCCAACAAATACACTTTTTTTTAAGGAAAATAGATGATTTTTCTAAAGTTTTTTTTTTAATTAAAGTACCTCTCTTTATATACATATAAAGAGCCATAACAAAACGGATAGTAATATAGTATTTTAGAGATAATACTCCTCAAAAGAATTACTGTTTGATCATCTTTACTGTATATATCACTGTAAATATCACAATTGTAATTATCACGCATAGCGCTTGATCATTTCATTCAAAATCGATTAAAAACAGCTTTAATGGTACCAAATTAATTTGATTGAAAGTTACGTGAATATCGCATTACCAAAATTTTACATGAATATAATACAATCGGTATCTATTGAGTAAAATACATATAAAAAGATTTGAAATGGAAATAGAGAAACGATTGCTCGATAATTTAAAAAGTAATCACCTGCGAGAAGCTCCCGTTCGGGCGATGAATCCCTGGAATTGCTGTCCTCATGATGAGACGAACTGCTCGCCCTACTGATATCAATTCGCGGAGTACTAGGCGTCTTCAGCGAACTACCAGGTGTTGCCGGTGTGGTGACCTCAACGATACCCGGCATTCGCCCTGTCGTTACCGCTGCCGCCGCCGCCGCCGCCGCTGCTGATTCTCCCTGCATTCAAATTCGTTTCCTGGTTTGTCGAGGATCGTAGCACACTCACACAGGGTTGATTGGTTGATTGGTGGGCTCAAGTCGTGGACCGGCTTCTCGTAGTGACTCACAAAACTCACGGACGATCGAGAAGATTAATCCTCAAGATCGGAACACGTACATCGGGATTCAAGAGAATCTCAGAAAGAAAGAGAGAGAGAGAGAGAGAAAGAGAGAGAGAGAGAGAGAGAGAGAACCGATTTCGAAATGTATTTAGAGGAAGCTCAGGACTCACATTTTCCACATCCTCGGATAAGTCTTCGAAGGATGCTATCGGCGCTGGTCCAAGCTTCTTTTGATGGACATTCGGTAATCCTGACGCCATTTTTGAGCGCTCAGACCACGGTGATACTGAAAAAAATATAAGAAATTAAACTCGGACGATACTTGTAATTTTTGCCGATTTAATAGCGTTTACGCGAAACTTTTAACTGAAAATAACATTCAATGAAAGCATGATCTTGCCCCGCGCGCGGCGAGCGATTTCGATTGATAGGTATAATATATGGAAGTAAGCACGTGTCGTAATCGTCGCCTTGGTTATTGTGCTCTCATTCTTGCCGTCGTTATCCAAACAATTCTCGAAAGTCTTTATGTAATAATACTAACAGTATTATACTATATCGCGTGACTCTTTTCGCCGCAATTTCTTGCTTGAGATAAGAAATTATTTAAAATGGTGCTCAATTACATAACAAAGGCATTTGTTTGCCGCCATATTTAATTTACTATAAAATAAAATTTGTGATAAATACATGCAATGTATTTCTTCTCTTACTTTACCATTAACAGATATTTTATACTAATAATCGCGTAATATATTTACTATTAAAAAAACAACAAGATAACATTATATACTTACTTTATTAACTAATTAAAACGCGAGATACATTTTTTTTCATTTTCATGAGATTTTCATTTTCGATTCTTCTTTAACACTTGTGATTACGTTGCATTATCATATAAAATAAACAAATCCATATACAACGTAAAATAATGAAAATTAGATCGCTACAGTTGGAAGAAAGTGCACTTATGCGCGTGCAAGTTGCATTTATTGCGATCAGTAATTAGCTGATAGAACATAACATTTAAGCGAAGGATAATTTTATTAAAACATGTACTATTCCCGATATCGTGGTGTTGTTCTATAAAGGATCTAAATAGTATTCATCACGCTCGGCGTTTAAAGTCGGCTGAAATGCTATCTAAGATATCATTATCGTGCAGAATCCATAGACGTATAATAAATAGACTGCGCGTTTGACTGAAAAGTTGTTTTCACTTTAGAAAGAGACAACATGTTTTGAACAGTAACTTTCTCTCTCTCTCTCTCTCTCTCTCTCTCTCTCTCTCTCTCTCTCTCTCTCTCTCTCTCTCTCTCTCTCTCTCTCTCTCTCTCTCTCTCTCTCTCTCTCTCTCTCTCTCTCTCTCTCTCTCTCTCTCTCTCTCTCTCTCTCTCTCTCTCTCTCTCTCTCTCTCTCTCTCTCTCTCTCTCTCTCTCTCTCTCTCTCTCTCTCTCTCTCTCTCTCTCTCTCTCTCTCTCTCTCTCTCTCTCTCTCTCTCTCTCTCTCTCTCTCTCTCTCTCTCTCTCTCTCTCTCTCTCTCTCTCTCTCTCTCTCTCTCTCTCTCTCTCTCTCTCTCTCTCTCTCTCTCTCTCTCTCTCTCTCTCTCTCTCTCTCTCTCTCTCTCTCTCTCTCTCTCTCTCTCTCTCTCTCTCTCTCTCTCTCTCTCTCTCTCTCTCTCTCTCTCTCTCTCTCTCTCTCTCTCTCTCTCTCTCTCTCTCTCTCTCTCTCTCTCTCTCTCTCTCTCTCTCTCTCTCTCTCTCTCTCTCTCTCTCTCTCTCTCTCTCTCTCTCTCTCTCTCTCTCTCTCTCTCTCTCTCTCTCTCTCTCTCTCTCTCTCTCTCTCTCTCTCTCTCTCTCTCTCTCTCTCTCTCTCTCTCTCTCTCTCTCTCTCTCTTCAACATCAGTTGTCTCTTTCTAAAGTGAGGACATTTTCTTAATAGGGCAGAATAGGGAACGCGCAGTCTATGTATTATATGTCTATGGCAGAATTGCGCAAGAAACAATGTATAAGCGTAATAATTGCGACTGTAAAGTATATCAATCTAAAATATAAATGAAAAATTAGCTGTAAGTTTAAGCGGCAATTGCATTTTCGCACAATTTATCCGATATTCTCCCTCTACAATGTAATTTTTATTATACAACATGAAATTTAAAATGTAAAGAAGGATAACGACAACCTTTTTACAATGAGAACTAACAGTAGAAAAGAAAAGTAGATTCAGACATTCTTTAATTTTGTAATTGACATTAATGAAAGGTTCCTTCAATCCAGTGCACAACCTGATATCAAACAACTTATTTTATCCATTTGTAGTAGACTGATTTCTTCTATCCAAATTAAGTCAAATACATTCTTCTCTGCCAAAGCACGTTCGAACTTGAGATTAACGCTATTTGCGCTAGCAAACTTTTCAAATTCAAATAAAATAATTCACATTTATCTTAAAGTTTGTACATTTTAGCCAGAAGGAGAGCGGAAAAATATCTAGAAAGATTCGAGTTTTATATCAAAAATTTTTGCATGTTTATTCTGCATAATTTATAATTTCTATAAAATTTGTCACACACACACACACACACACACACACACACACACACGCACGCACGCACGCACGCACGCACGCACGCACGCGAACAGTTTGAACTTATCATCAATCTGTAATGACGAGATTTGTTATGTCTGGAATTCTGATAAATTCGGATTCAGTAAAAAGAAGATTAGAAACGTGCCGCAATATGCATTGGAAACAAAAAGCAGTTTTTCACAAGCTTTTCTTTTTTTAAAATTACATAAAAATCACAAAAAGAAAAAATCACACACAGGTATAAAATCACTTTAATAAATCTCATAATAATAAATACTTACAATATTTGCAAAAAAATGTTAAAAATGCATTCGTTTACAACTCGACTTAAATAAACTGGAAGATGCATAATAAAGTGTAAATGCACGACAAATAAAAGATTGATCTGAGCTTTAATAAATTATAAATTCATGTTTTACATAAACTTTCAAAGCTTTTTAGAAAAATATGTCAAAAGGTCACCAATACCGACATGCTACTAATTTTTGATTGTATTTTTTAAACTAAAACTAAAAACAAAACTTTGGAAACATAAATACAAACTAAAAAGTCTTCTATAAAATGATACAACACACACAGTTTTATATCATTTTGAATTTTGCAATTAATCCCATTTGTACAATGATTTTCAATGTATATACACAATATTATTATTAATATCTTATAAAATTTAGATTTGAATTATAATAATTTCTAACTTTCGGATCTGAAGTGAGTACAAACATACAGTTCAAGCATACTTTCAGTTCGAAAGGTTTAAACTATTCAATCAAAACTATTCAATCACTTGACGTTTCCAAGCACTAGTTTATACTAATGCGTTTATAAATATTAACGATGGCTGACAACGAAAATAAAAAATACAAAAAATCAAGTTAATGGAATTTAAAATTTAGAGAGATATTAACCGTTAATGTATAAATGTAAATTGAACTGAAAAGCCTTCTACGGTCATAGCTGGATCTTATTGCTTTTTATATTTACTTGTGTGATTTTATATACATTTTTCAAATTCACCTGAATGTGCGCCGAATTGGTTTTCCGGTCATAACACAGCCGTAAAGCGAATAAGAATAAGTAATATCACATTGATTAAATTGAAAATCAATTTAATAACGTTTGATGCCGACTTGCATCCAAATGTTAAACCCATTCCCCCCTGAAAAACTGTAAAGAATTTATTGCGAAAAATATCACCTCAGCCAGGGTTCAAACCTGGAACCTCCCAAATCTCCGGTCCAGGTATCTTGAAAAATGTATATAAAATCACCCAAGTAAATATAAAAAGCAATAAGATCCAGCTATGATCGTAGAAGGCTTTTCAGTTCAATTTACATTGATAATTTAAAAGTTTCAAAGTATTCAAACTATTCAATCACTTGACGATTCGAAGTACTAGTTCATACTAATGCGATAAACGATTAACGATGTCTGACAACAGAAATAAAAAATGCAAAAGAATTTAACTAATGAGTTTTTTTTGTTTTAACGAAAAAACGAAGTTAAAATTGAGCTGAAAGACAGAGAGAGAAAGAGAGAGCTCATGGACGAAATACGAATCATTAATATTTAAAAGCTGAAAGATATTAATGTAAGATCCTGATAACGGAAACTAGTATATAACAATTTCAATGTCTGCGCAATTTCAATGTATTCGTAAATTTGAGTCATTTTCGTAATCATCAGCGAAGAAATGTGATTCGATAAACGAATTTCTTAAAGCATAAAATCCTATAAATCAATAAATTGGCTGAAAAACTCGACAAACATAGCCTGTCATCAAAAAGGTCGATCGTTACAACTTGCCGGATTGTCGTTGACGTATACATGCATGTGTATGATCGTTAACTAACTGACTGACTGATTCTGACTAACTGGCTGACTAGCTCGCTGTCCCGAAGTCAAACCGAATCCGAAATTGTACTGCCGACCGGGTCAACAACAAGATTTACGCGTCGCCGTATTAATCGTACAAATAACAGTACGAACAGTACGATACTAGTTATCGTTGCTCAATCATTTGTTCGCTCGTTCTAAATCCATGTTTTAGAACGTGTTCATTCGAAGAGAGCATACTGGTAACATCAAGAGCCATTGTGGAGAATCGGATGATTATACTAATCGCGATTAGTCGCGATCGATTATCGTACTATCGTACACACATACGCGCGCGCGCACGCATGCACGCACATACACACACACACACACACACACACACACACACATACTAATATTATATATGTAATTAAAAGGTTGAGATTAAGTCTAAGGTCGGTATACATTGTTGATTCTTATTTAAAGACTCTTAAGTAATGTCTTAAAATGCTAATACGGCTCTCTGATTGGTTGATAACATCTTAAAACAATCATCATCTTAAATAATCTTAAAGAATCGACTATGAATATCGGCCTAGATGTATGTAAACAGACACGTTGTTTCCTTGCAACTGTTAACAAGATTTTTCTTCAACGACATTTGTTAATCTTTGATAACGGAGTTTTACACAAAAACAAAAATACAAGCCTAGGTATGTGTAACAATGTAAGCAAACAATTTATTTTGTTGCAATGGTGTCTAATTTAAAAATTAAGCACAAGATTATGTAAAAAAAGATTGCAGTAAAATAGGCGAATCCGCGCGGTGAATCCAAATAGCTCACGAATACATATTCGCAGATCGAATAATATCTTATAATGTGACGTAGCTGTTGTACCTGATGCATCTGGTACAGCAGTACAGGTCGCGTACGTTGTGCAGCCGCTAACAAGGCTCTTCTATTTATAGAGCATCACCTTCGAAGCGCAAATGCGAGTCTACGCATCAAGATTTTCCTTAGGACATCTTCCCGAGGAAGATGTACATATCTTTGCACACAAGTCACAAAGTTGCAGGCTGTGCATCCAAAATGTTAATACAATAATTACCACTTTCCATGATAATTATGTAGTATGTAAATTGTTACGAAGCGTTACACTCTCGAGCTTGAGATCACGCGTTTATAATTTTTATTTTCTTTTGCAGAAAAAATAAAATGCCAATGAAATTTAATAAAAGAATAATAATCTCCAAATATATAC
>QKQZ01013954.1:0-14826 GCA_003595255.1 Solenopsis fugax
TAAAATTCTCTATTGTGTGTTTATTTTTTTTATTGTGTGCAACTTTTCTTAATAATACTATTAATAATAATACTTAATAATATATATCGTTTTCTGAATAAAACAGAGTCTTAACAACAGCTTTTTTACATTTTATCATCTTAAAACACAAATTTCAGAATATTCCCGGACTGATTACGAATTACCCCGGGCTTATGGCATATATATATACTTGGCACTGGTCGACATTTTTATATGTAGTTCAAAGCAAGTACATTTCCATGTTTTATCTATAACGGCATTGTNACTTTTTTTTTTAAATGAATACAGGACTCAGGAAACGCAAAAGAAAAAAAACTGCAACGAATAGCCCTGGTCTCCCCTATACCTATTTAATGTATTAAGGGGGTGTTACTATGTGACGACCCGTTTTCAAAGGTGATTTTTAAGAATTAATTTTAAGTAAATGGTTAGACCTACAGATTTAATGTTTTATATTTACATTTATTCATCTTTGAAGAAGCATCTCAATTTTTTTCAAAGCTTTTTATTAAAAATTATGGCAAATATAAATTATTGAAAGTACAATTTTAAAGTTCTCCATCGGGCGCCACAATTGCTATCGTCCTGGTCATCTAAAATACATAAATTTTTTTTATTTTGTTCCTAATGAATGTGGCTATCGCGTGTAGCAAAAGAAATTAATTTGAAAAAAAATTGACAAAATGGCGACACTTAAAGTGTAATAGTCTGATTTTTACTATAATTTTTACTATAAAATTCTAACGTTTCGCAGTCCGAAAAAAATAGTTATTTTAAAGATATCAAAAAGATCGTGGGTCACACGATAACCATATATGTGCATTACATTCGTGTAAAATTTCAAATCAATCGGCCCAGTAGTTTTTGAGAAATCATGGCGCCCGATTTGAAAAATGTCGTTTTGAGAAAAATTATTTATTTGCCATAATTTTTAATAAAAAGCTTTGAAAAAAATTGAGATGCTTCTTCAAAGATGAATAAATGTAAGTATAAAACATTAAATCTGTAGCTCTAATCATTTACTTAAAATTAATTCTTAAAAATCGCGGGTCGTCACATAGGAACACCCCCTTAATTCTTTATAGTTTTCTTTATAAAATATCATATTACATTAATTCTGTTACGTCATTTTGTAAAAAAGATTCATATCTCCAAGAACTTTTTAAAAAAGGTCTTTAGAGAATTTTTATATTAAATATTTTTATTTTTAGAGATGACTTACAGTAGCAACTTCTTGATTTGGGCTGTTGTGTTATCTGGTAACACAGTAATTGGTGCAGCCACTAGGATCCACCTGTATGATAGAAACTGTTTCATCTGGATTGATTATTGTCTGCAATAGAGTTGTCGGATATTGGGCTGCCATCTGCTAAACAATTATTATTAAGACAATTATATTCAGAAGAATAAATTATTATATAATATGACTGCATCTCAATAAATTATTAAGCTTACAAAAAATGAAATAATGATAAGAAAAGTATATTAAAATAAAAAAGCAAAAAATTGATTTCAAATTTCAAAATATCTCGACTTTTTCGAAAGAGGAATAGATTGTACTTGAATACAGTATAGTACTTCGCGTTTCACAAATGACAGTAAATAATATTTTTTAACTACAGCTCTAAGTTGAGAAACGTTTGTTATAATAAATATTAACAGGCCATTGTTATGCAAGAAACGTCCAACTCAGACGAAGTCCGTTTCAAGAAAAATGCAAATAATACTTGATAAAATTTAAATATGTAGGTAAAATAGTTTTTTATTAATTTTAGGCACATATTAGGCTTAACCTTTTTTGTTTAATGTAGAAAAATATACAACCAATTGTAATTAGAATATTAAAATATAAATAAATTTTATCTACAAATGTTCCATTACAAAATATTGTAAACAAATTAATGTATTATTTAATTATAAAATCTAATATATAGTATAACGAAAAAAAAACAGATTTAACTCAAAGAAGGGAAACCAAACACGTCAAAAGATACATTTGCAAAAAATATGTTAGTTCCATATTTTTACATTTCATTCTTTTTCTATTGGATATATATTGTAGAAACAAATAAAAATTGGGTTTCAAAAGATTAAAAATCGCAAGAAAAAAAAAATTAAAATTTTGCTAAGTATCAAAATAAGCATAATATATGAATCTCTTTAATAATATAGTGATCAAAAAATCATATTATTTCATTTTATATCTATTTTAAAAAATTGTATTTTTTATCAAATATTCCATTTATTCTCACCTGAGTAGCAGTGGCAAGAGTTGTAGAAGACGCGGCAATGATTTGTGCTGGCAAAGAGTTTCCATTAGATGAATCTGTGCTGTTGAGGGGAACGACTCCCACCGTTTGCTGTTGTTGCGACTGTTCTCCTTCATTCTGCCCCTGACTCAATGAAGGATGCGACGAAGAATGAAGTGTCGCTTGTTGTATTATATCATTAGATTTGTCATCTTCACTAAAGGACAGAAGATCTTCTCTTCCATGGTATTTGTAACAATTTATTACAATTTGCCGTAATAAATTAGTCCAAGAAATCTGCAATAATGGTTTGCACTATTCGAATTTCCATGTTTAACATTCAAGCAATGAGTTTTTGGACTAGATTACTCAATCGAGCAATTTATATTCATGGAGTACTTTCCATTTAGTGACATAAGCATCGTTTTATCTTTTTGATAATGAGTAACAAAGATAGGATGACACGTGTGTCGATTTGGGCCACTAAATCAATTATATTTTTTACCATACGTATAAAATAGTAAAGAGTTTAAACAAAAAATTAAAATTTTTGTTATTTGATAGAAAAAATAGATTTATTTCTCTTTTATCAAAAATTTTAATTATTTTTTCAAACTATCAACATATTTTGCAAAAAATAATATAAAAAAATCTATAGCTTTAAAGCTTTAGTATCGAAGCAGAATGGTAATAGGAAAATAAAGAAATAATTTAAAATATTTTTATTTTACGATTCTTATTTTATTTTACGTACTTTTCGTTTCATATCCTTCGATCGAATATCCTTCCGCCAAGCATGAGACCAAGCTACTTCTAAGGGCCACCAAGGAGGTCGTCTATTATTTTTCTCCCAACCAGGTTCTCTATCTGCTGAATACTTTAATAACAACGAAATGAGCGCCTTAAGTTGCTTCTGTGTCATCTTCTCTACTGGAGTAGGTATACCATCGAGTCTAAGTGGTGGTAATTCGAATAATGATGGATCATCCTGTATAGGCGGTGACACTTCTTGTGTAAGTGCGTTCTCCAGTTCCTTCATGATAATGGCCCTTAGATTTTTAACTACAACTTCTAAGGGTTTTGTCCCAAAGACTTCGTAACTACTACTTGGTTTGTCTAGCATAGTCACTAACATTACCGCCTGTTGTCCCCGCGTAACAAATTCGTACATAGTTTGCTATAAAAAATTCGATAATAATTTCTATACGAATCAAAACATTTTTCAGAAATACTCAGAAAGTCTACATCTTCCCTTAGAATTTTTTATACATGTGATTTTGAAATATTGTGAAATTTTTCATCCTGTAATTTCTAAAAAATACATTCAACTTTTTTAGATTTTATAACATTTCATCACAAATTATAGAACAAAAAATCTTAGAACTCTTAGGATATTTTATAATTAACATATATGAAAAATTCTGAGAAAAGATATAGATATTTCCGAGAAGTGTTCCAATTTGTATAAAAAATCCGAAAAAGTTATAAAATTCTGAAAAATTATATGAAAAATTCTGTAAAAAATTTTCACCAGAGAAATGTATGCATACAAATCAAATTTTAGAAGTGCTACACAAATTTAACAAAAAATTCTAGAATTGGAGTACTTTTGTTGATTTTAAATTAAATATACATATTTTCAAGAAAAAAATGAATATTTTTATGAAAAGATAAATATTTCTATGAAAATAATTTCTGCAAATTTTAATTTTTAGTAGAACTTTATATTAATCTAAAGATGTATATTCATATTAAATTTGTTATAAATGTAGGATTTTTAAAAATAAGATCTTGAGAAATTCAACTTAAACAATTATGGATAAGAAAGAAAAATTATTAAAATTTTGTTAAGTTTCATAATAAGCATGATGTACGAAACTTTTTAATAATATAGTGATCAAAAATTCATATTGTTTCACTTTAAATTTCATTTTATATCTATTTTTAAAAATTCTATTTTTTATCAAACTCCATCCATTCCTACCTGAATAGTAGTGACAAGAGCTCTGGGAATGATATGTACTGGCGAAGAGTTTTCCTTAGTTGAATCTGTGCTGTTGAGGCAAACGACTCCCACAGTTTGCTGCTGTTGCGACTGTTCTCCTCCATTCTGTTCCTGACTCAATGAAGGATGCGATGAAGAATGAGGCGTCGCTTGTTGTGTTTTAACATTAGATTTGTCAATGTGTTCACTAATGGTTGGCAAAAGATCTTCTCTTCCGTGATATTTGTAACACTTTATTACAATTTTTCGTAATACAGCAGTCCAAGAGATCTGCAATGGTTTGCACTGTCCAAATTTCCATGTTTAACATTCGATCAAAGAATAATTTTGAAATAGATTACTCGATCGAGCAGTTTATTTTCAGTGAGTACTCTCCATTTAATGACACAAGCATCATGTTTATCTTTTTTGATTTTCAATGAGTAACAAAGATAAAATAACATGTGAGTCGATTTGGATCACTAAATAAAATCAATTATATCTTTTATCAAATGCAAAACCAAATGCAATATGAAACAGTAAAGAGTATAGAAAAAAAATAAAAATTTTTGAAATCTGAAAGAATTTAAAGGTCTCAGTATGCAGAAGCAGAATGGTATTAAGGCAATAAAGAAATAATTGAAAATATTTTTATCGATTTTACTTTTTGTTTTTCATCCTCCGATCGCTTATCGCCTTCCCGGATATTAGTCCAAGGTAATTCTTGGGGCCACCAAGGAGGACGTGTATTTTTCCCCCAATTAAGTCTTTCTCTGCCTGTGGCATACTTTAACATCAACGGGATGAACGACCTAAGTTGTGACTGTGTCATTAACTCCACTGGGGTCAGCATATTATCGAATATAAGTGATGGTAATTCGATTAATAATTGATTCTGCGTAGGCGTTGGTGCTTGTTGCGCAAGTTCGTTCTCCAGTTCCTCTATGATAATAGTTCTTAGATTTTTAACTACATCTTTTAAAGGTTTTGCCCCAAAGACATTGTAACTACTATTTGGTTTGTCTGGCGTAGCCACTAGCACTATCGCCTGTTGCCCTCGCGTAGAAAATTCGTCAATAATTTGCTATAAAAATTCCGATAATAATTTGTAAAATTTTAAAATAAATATACTGTATAATGCCAAAATAAATATAAGTGAGAACATGAGAATGTATGTAATAATACTAATAATAAAAATGCGAATGATAAATCATAATAGGATTCTACTTACTGTAAGTTTTATTAAAAGTCTATTTTGTCGTATCTTTCCGACACTGGTTTCGAAAGTCGTGTGAAATCGGTAAGATCGTCTTCGTTTCTTTGCTGATGCGTTGGCAGCAATTCTGACTTGTCCTATATATTTTTCAATGCAAAATGAATGTTATGATCGCTTTATACTTCTTGATATGTCAACATAATCAAGAAAAATAAAAAAGCTTTGAAAATATTTTCAAATTACTGGTAATTAGATAACATTTATTTATAAAGCAAAATATTTGCTAAGCCACATTGACATATCAGCAATATAAATGTATTTCCAATATATACGAAACAAACATGCGTAAGCAACAATAAAATATGAAACAGTCAATTCATCTAATTATTCTGTGAATAATAATATTAAGACACGATTATTTAAAAAATTTAGATTAATGGATTCAAGTGAAATTATTTTATTAACAGATTGATCAGAAAGTTTTCATATTTTATGTAAAAGGAAAAGAATATTTTTTCAAAGAGTGCTTTTAATTAATATATAGTTTTTGCCTCATCTAATGACCTCCATCGATCTGTTTGAAAATTCCATCCTTGAAGAAGGAATTAGTCTTAGACATAAAGAAACGTTTCAAAATTCTCTTTGGACTTTGTGCGCTGAATCGAATTTTTTCCCGTTACAAAAATTTTACAGAGATCTGAATAGATGATAGTTGAATAGCGCGAGATCAAAGGAGTATGCTAGATGTTCAAGAAGTTCCCAATTTAATCCTTTCGTGTCTGATTTTTTAAAGGAATAATTAGCATTAAATTCACGTCTTACTAAAGGTTTCTAGAATTGCTGATTATAAATTTGTAATTAAAATTTCAAAATTCAAAATGACAGATCCAATATAAGGAATCAAAATATTATTCAAATCCAACAAAACTTAGTATTTTTATTCACTATATTGAATTTTGATTCATTAGATTCATAATCAATGATCCTAAAAATCCTTGGAATATGAAGTTTATTCAAACTAAAAGAGAAAATTTTACATTTTCATCCACCATTTGGAAAGTAAATAGCGATTCTTTCTTTATAAATATTCCTTACATTGACTTTCAAAATGAGTCCAAAAAAGCTCGTTATTTTAATTTTTGTGGAAGATACATGCATTTTCCACTTTTACTCTATTTTATGAATTTTATGATGAGGTATGCAAATCAAAGTAAAATTCCCAAGGGTATTGATTTTTTGTGAAAAGTCCTATTTTTTATGTTTAAAATGAGGAAGAAGTTGCTATCTTCATTTTGAAAGATATTTTTTTTTAAGTCCCTCCCTGGATGGGGAAGCTAGTGCCTTCCGTCTACCGTTGCGACGATATAGCACAGGTTCTCTAGTCCTGTCCGGAAACCTCTTATATTATTTTACCAATCTTCTTAATATATCTGTATATACAATCCAGTATAGTCTAATTTTTGTGTTTTACCGCTGAATTTAGATCTATTTCCTCTGTGATTCCTTTCTTCCTCAATTCACTATCTAACTTAGCTCTCTCCTCATCATATTTACTACACTGCCATAGTACATATTTTAGACTCTCACACTCGTTGCCACAGTCGCACTTAGCTCTCTACAATGTTTTTTCTCGCTAATGACTCATTTACATTATAATATAATTCGCTCTTATCCTATTATAACGTGACAAAGTATCGGTTGTGGTTTAATCCTGCAAACCAAGGCTTCTTTTTTTCCCATTATAAAAATAATTAAAATATTCCTTGCCTTTATATTGCGCATCTCTTAGTATACTCTCTTGAGTCATGTTCCATGTCTCATTCTTAAACTCCCTTTTGCAATCTTCCATCGAAATTTCTATACTATTATCAGGTGACTCCTCCATCGCTTGCTTTGCCAAATTATCCGCAACCTCATTACCCTGTATCCCTATGTGCGCTAGTATCCATACAAAAATAAAGAAAGATATGAATTGTTGAAGGTTGGGCACATATACAAATGTATTACCAGGTACAAAAGGGTTAAGCTCTCCAATTTTTCTAAACGTGGATGCGCTCACATGAGGGCGTCCACGTTTAGTTGGTGGAAGACAATACCTTTACAGTTGAGGGCCTTGAGTTCTTTGAGTTTTAATTTCTTTTTAAGCTTAAACTTCTTACTGCTATAAGTCCGTATGGGTTGATTGACTTGGTAGTAGTCACCACTGGACAATTCTGAGCATATCATATTCCACCTTAAAATAAATAAATATGAATAAATTTTTCAAATCAAAATTGGCATAATCTGACAGTAATTACATCACTATTTATTTAGAACATTCCTCATCTCCAATTTCGATGAAATTAAGTTTGTTTGACGCGTTTTTGCATAAAATGAAAGAATCTGGCAGAAATAAGCGTGCATGAAGCAAGATATTAATCGTTAAACATGTATGCACTTGTAATGCATCGCTTGGTGATTTCAATGATAAATGAATATATGTATTAAATCATCTATAATTAAATAACAATAAATAAAAATAATTAAATGACAAACTATTCTCTGCTTTAAAAACACAAATTCTCTGCTTTAAGAACATAAAAATTATATAAAAAAATAATTTGTTTTTAAAGCAGAGAATATTTATTCACACTTATGTTTCAAATTCGTGCACTTTTTGCATGCGCACGTAGGTATAGGAGGGCATACTCTTGTCGCTGTATTTCGTCGATGACAGATTTCTAACCTATATAAATGTCAAATTTAACGGTTAATATTTTGATTCGCGGGATAGAGCGACATATTTTTCTGCCAAATTCTTTCATTTTATGCAAAAATGCATTAAATGAGTCTAATTTCATCAAAAGTGGAGGTGAGATGGGGTGTTCCAAATAATTACCGTGAAACTTTATAAAATAGGTGAAGAATTGGAGCCAGCAAGCGAAACGCGATCCTTTGATTACATTATCATCCGTCCGCAGCAGCCAGTGACAAAAGGCGTATATCACGTTTAAGTACGTGAGAATGAGTCATATAACTGCTCCATGCTCGTCAATGTAAAATGAGGTCACCAGTTGGTATAGAGTGGCACAACCACAACATAACGCTCGAGACTGGGTGAGACTTGATAGGTTAGGACCGATGCCACCTCTATCTCGAACACCTTTGACTTTGATAAACGAGCTGATTTTCATTCACGTTACATCGGAAAGGGAAACGACGTGACGACGTCTCGTGTCGTGGCGTTCTTCATCGTTTTTTCGGAATTTATGTATGTACGGTACGTTTGACTCATCGATGATGCCACAGCGATCCTTTATAGTGATTAACGTGTCATTGACAGGAGTCTGGTGCTGGACCTGGCTGGACCTTTCCCTCTTCGAGAAAAGGAGGAACGTGAATCGCGCCTCGCGAGAGGAACCAGCTGTTTATACTCAATAACCATCTGTCACAATGGAACCTGGCACGAGCAGCTCGACGGACGATTACGCAGAGATAATACGGAAATTGCCTCTGCACCTGAGACTAGCCTATGGTACAGGCCATGTACTCAATGACATTTGCGCTTCCATGTGGTTCACATATTTGCTGGTCTTTTTTCACCTGGTCCTTGGTTTTGATCCCACTTTGGCTGGCGTTGTGCTGCTCATTGGTCAAATAGCAGATGCCCTAGTTACCCCGTTTGTTGGTTTTCAGTCTGACAGAAATGACGATTTCTGGTTGTGCAGATATGGCAGAAGGAAGACTTGGCACTTGTTAGGTACCATTCTTTATCTTTCTTATTATCTTTATCATGTTCAGTCTTGCTGTTACTTCATTTAACTAATAAAGTATTGGCAGTATGCCAGCAGTTTGCTAACAAATGTAAGTGGAGTATTATGGCATCAACTGTATCCACTTTAAGCTCATGTTTTGCCAGCAGAACTTGTCTACATAATTTGACAAAAGATTATTAGAAAAAATCAAATTACATTTTATAACTAAATGATATGTTTATTTGGTTATAAGATTTTTAACAGATGGGAGAAAAATCAAGAATTCTAGATAATAAAATAAGACCAAAATCAAGAATAATAAAATTGTGATTAAGGCTTTGTTTTTTAATTATAGATATTCACATAATTTAAGTACTTTTTATGTGAATTTAAATATTTACAAGTTAAAAAATGAAACAAATACAATTTTGTTATTCTTATTTTTCATCTTATCTAGAATCTTTCTTAAATTTTCTCTTACCTGTTGCTGAACACTTTGTATACGTAAGAAGCAACAGATTTTTTATTTAAGAAAGCTGCTTAAAGAGATATATCATAATTAGAATTAATGCTATAAATTCTATTGGTAATTTGCTGTCAATTTATGCCAGCAAATTCTACTAAAAGATGACAAATTTAATGCAGACACAGTTTATGCCAAATTACCGCAATAATAGTGAATTTGCTGTTGTATTTTGTTAGCAAATTTTATTATAGCTCTGCTACAGCGACAATTCTGTTGACAAAAATTTGGCAAATGTTTTACAAAATTTGCTTTTGACAAATCTGAATATGTTTCATGACACTGTAATAATTTTTTTGCAGGCACTATTTGCGTACTATTAGGATTCCCATTTATATTCTCGCAATGTTTAGGCTGTGAGAGTGCGCATCAATACGCACAGTTAGTTTATTACGCTGCTTTTGTAGTAATCTTCCAATTTGGTTGGGCAGCGGTACAAATATCGCATTTGGCTCTAATCCCGGAGCTTACGCCTGCTGAACACGAGAGAACTGAACTTATAGCTATAAGGTAATAGTGGAAGTTATTGAGGAAAAGTAATGTGTACACAACATTTATTTAATGAAAATAGTAAATATGTATAAACACAATCTCTAATCCCGTTGTAATATTAAATAGGTTCACGTTTACTGTGTTTTCCAATGTTCTCGTTTATTGTATTATGTGGGGTGTACTACATGTAACGAGCGATGAATATGACTCTCAGATTGGACCTGGTGACATTCACAAATTTCAGAAAGTCGTTCTAATTGGAGTCGCGACTGGATTAATAGCATCCATTATATTTCATGTTGTTGTTAAGGAAAGCGCTAATGGCAATGCTAATGGTAATAGAATACAGTTATTTCAATATTATGTATAAGTACATATGTGTGTAACAATAAATTTGATATTATTTTAGGTAGTTTTTTGCATAGAAACCCCAGGACAGCATCAGTATTATTGAGAGATGTCAGATTGTATCAAGTAGCATGCGTCTATATGCTTACACGATTATTCATTAATTTATGCCAAATTTATATGCCTCTCTACTTACACGAGTCATTGAATATGCCTGCGACATCTTTGGCTTATATACCATTGACAATGTATCTAAGTAGTTTTTTGACATCTTTAATCATAGAGAGACTCAATACGAAATGGGGACGAAAGGTAGCGTATTCCATCGGTGCTTTATTTGCGATATGCGCCTGTATATGGATACAATTCGGCAACGGCGACTTATATATTAAATATCAGATTTACGCTGTAGCTGTGCTATTAGGTAAATAACGTAATGCAATTTTTAGTTAGATATAAAATGTAAATGTAAAGGCTTATAAATTTAAAAAACCTGTAAAAATACTTTGCTAATTCAATTCGCAATGTTTCAGGTTCCGCTGGTGCAATAATGTTAGTGACTAGTCTTGGTGTTACTTCCGATCTAATAGGAAAAAATACTGAGAGCGGTGCCTTCGCCTACGGAATGATGAGCTTTACAGATAAACTTAGTAACGGTCTGGTGGTTATGCTGATTCAGTATTTAGTAAAGTTAGTAAGAATATCTCATATGTATAAAACTTTAATTAAAATTCTTATTATTTAAAAAGTCACGAGCTGGAAGAAGCACTGCTTTAACTGTATTTGTTTCTTTTAGGCATTTTTCGTCTGGTTATGCTAATTATTACTACAGAGACATTCTTACATACGTCTGCGGCATCTCTGCGGCAATTGCTTTACTAATGATTTTATACATCAAACCGTTTTCTCGTACTACAGGTATGTTTAAAATGCCTTTGTTTTAGCACATATTGTGATAATAACAATCATATATCTTTAACTATGTAAATTTAAATAATTGTTTCAGTATTTGATACGTTACACAATGATGATGATGAAGGTTTCATAGAAACTCCAAATGCGATTGACGCAAACTCTGTAAATCAATCTCAATCCAGTGTACATTGATGATATGTAATAATGTAATTAAAGGTCCATCCATCTCTCGTAATATTTATCGTAAGCTTCTTACGATGATCATACTGCAGCACATACAACAATTAATTTATCACTCTTTATGATGCAAAATGGTACATACAACGATCGCATTGCGATTTTATAGACTTCTTTTCTTTTCTTCTTCGTTTTATTGGTACCTTCTCTCAGATGATGGCTGCGTTCAGCAGTCATTCAAAGCAGAGAGAGCGATATGACCATTCCTTGATGAATTAAAGTAAATTTATAAAAGTGAAATCGAGGCTCTAATAACTCGTACCACAAAGTCTAATGATTGCAATCCTACAGAAAAAATTTTTTAGTAATGGACAAACATGTCCGAACACGTACACGTGATTCTATAAATGAACAATGTTTACGACGGCTTCTTCTCTCATGACCATGATCGCTTACGATTAAAACATTACGATAGTATGTTTTAGAGATGTAAATGGACCTTTATATAGTTTGTAAATATCTGGCCTAAAATGCGGAATGTAAAGACATCTATATTTATTAAAAAAATAAAGCGATACTTGCTGTGTAGGCTATGATATGTGATATACAGTAAGAACAAACTATTTTTCTTACTTGAAATTGTTGATATTACAGTTTAATATATTTTAATGATATTGGAATTTATTTTATCCTATTTAATGGATTTATTATAACACGATATTGTTGTAAACAATTTTTTAATGAAATATTAAATATTTTTTTAATACAGTAATTACCTGGAAATCATACCTCGAAAATATATAAAATATATGGAATATATAAACATTTCTAATCAGCTTTTCTAATTTTAATACGATTGAATTTGTGTATGTCTACTGCACTTTAAAGGTAAGTGCGTTCATTTACTTGTGTCTGTGTATTATATTTTGTCTCACAAACATAGAATCTTTGGAAGTAATCTAAAGTTATTGAATCAATTATCCTAAAATTTTTTTTATTATATTTTCAAACAAGAAAGAGATACGGCGAATGCGAGTCAAGCGCGGTTAACGGTGCGCAGTGAATACACAAGAAAAAATTTTCTATAAATTACATCAACTTTAATAATATACGTTTCGGCTCATCCTTCGAGCCATCCTCAGTATTGATACAAAAACATTACAAGATGAAGTCGCTGATGCCGAGGTGAGACGTCTCCTCGTTAGGAAATTGTTGTAAGTACGATCGAGTTATTAGGCCCGATAATAATAAACATGGCTCCACTGTGAAGGGAGAAAATTTTTAACAAACCACGATTTCGACGAGAAACAAATTAGAAAGCTGTATAACTCACCTCGACGTCAGCAATAGTAATTATTATATTTTCTTCTGTCTCATGTATTTCTGAATGTTTAATTTTTTAAATTATTTTTATTTTTATTATATATATAAAATTGGCTGTTGTAATTACGGTGACCATATGTCCTTTATTAAAAAGGACAATTCTTTATTTCAAGTAGCTGTCCTTTAGATTTATTTATTTTTTTAAAACACAATTTTATTCTTTATTTTAACAATATTATAAGAGATTCTTTTTTAATTAGCGTTCCAATGTCTAATATCGTGCTATAGAGCAAATTTCTATGGAAATAATCGATATTTAGTTTTATACAATATAATTCTTTTGTCAAATATACTTTATAATTTTTTAAATTAAAATTATTCAAGTTAAATCTATTTTCAATCAATAAATATATAAATACAAGACTGTGTGAAGTGTATAACACAGTAAAAATCGAGAAAAGACCAACATTAGTCATAGATCTGTATTTATTTTTTAATATTTTAAATTTAAACCAAAGGTTTGTTGCACTACAATCAAACCAACTTCAAACTATCAGAAAATTGTTCAGTATTTCTAGAAAAATTTGTAATACACAATTTCTGACAGTCACAAACTGGAAACATGAAGGAATAGGAAGCCTTAAAAATTTTTTTCAGGTTTCTTCTTTATTTTCTTTAAGAAAATAATAACCACCGTAGTTATAGTTAATAGAAGAGAAAATGCCTATCGAATGGCAGCCCAGCAGACACCAATGCGCCTCTTGGATGGCAGCTCGGCAAGCGCGAGAGCGATGACCCACGGTGCTAATTACCGTGCGAAGCGGCAAGTGGCCGCGGTCGCGAGTCGCAAGTAATCACTTGTGATCACTCGCGTCGGTACGAAGTTGTGTCGCGTTCAATCGTGTTTCGCATCTTCTCCGTTGCCTCATATATCCTGAGTTTTCGATGCGCGTGAATACCGGGCCAAAAACGAAGGGTCGCGCGTTCGTGCCAAGTATATGAATCAAGACGAATCGTTGTGAGGAGGATCTTGGCTCTCAAACGTTCGAGAGCTGCGGCCGAGACGGAGCTGAACGGAGCGCGACCAACGGTGAACGGTGAGTCAATTTGTACTCGTATCTACTGTTTATTCGTCCCTATAATTCGGCATTCGCGCCTCGTCCTCATTGCGTTCGCGTAAAATTATCGTCGGTACAGTGCGACGAATCAGTCAGTCGCGCGAAAGCGGTTAGGACAGGAACGATTTGAAGTTCGTGTATGCGCGCTCATCGTTCCCTTCGCCAGGTGTGCCAACAGTCGCGGGTGACGTGCTTTCCGAGGGGTCAAACATTGGCATCGTAGTGTAGGTCCATGTTGTAGAGACGGCGTCTCGAAAAAATCGTATCACTTAAAATCAGAGTAAAATCTAAATCGTGGGCATGGCCATTCTCAGGCTTCTTCTTTTCTTTCTTTCGATTTTCTCGTAAAATCTGTCCTATTCAAGTTTTTTTTTATTCGTACTTTTATTCTACAAAAGGATTTTGTGATCTTTCAAACTAATTCGAAAATTAATTTATTCTGTAACGCGATCGGTATTTCCCAGATAGACACAGAGAATTAAAAGAGAATTTAAAAAAATTCAGGTTTGTGTCATTAATTTTGAGTTTATTTTGAGACGCAAAAGAATTCTTTTTCTGAAAAGCCAGAAAAAGAATTCTTTTTGCGTTTCAAAATGAATCCAGAATTGATGACATAAACCTGAATTCTTTTTGAATTCTGTGTGCTATCTGATGGATAAGATCCTCTTAAGAGGATGCTAAAGTAACAAGAGAACTTCCTCAACGTCGGTACTGCAGATTATTTTT
>QKQZ01013959.1:0-10818 GCA_003595255.1 Solenopsis fugax
AGAATTAAAGAGAAAACAGAAATGAAAAAGTTTTATTAAAATAAAAAATTTTTAAAGTACAAAGACTTGGCGCTACTAGATAAGAAAAACAATGAAAAGAATTTACATAAGAAAGAATGCGACAAATGTAACACTTGTAAGATATGCATTATGAAAGTAATTGCGCGAAGTAAGTTAAAAATTAAGTTTATTTAACATTTGTTTCTTTTACAAGTAACATTGTAAATTATTATAATTTTCTAAGTTACTATAACTATTATATTTTAGTAATATAACTATTATATTTTACAACATTATATTTTGATTATATTTAGACATCTAGCAGCGCCAAGTTTTTGTAGTTTAAAAATTTTTTATTTTAATAAAACTTTTTCATTTCTGTTTTCTCTTTAATTCTTGGAGATTAAATGTTATATATTCCATTGAAAGTTTTTTAAATTAAATATCCACTTGGATTAGATGAGAAAGATTTGTCAATGGAAATACGCAGATAGTACCACTTGAATTTTATTTAAAAAGAAATTAAAGATACCACCACTTGGGTTTTATTAAAAAAATAAAGATACTATCACTTGCATTTTATTTGTTAAAAATAGTACAGCAGTTATTTCAAAGAGCAATATGTTCTCTTTATAATTGGCGCAATTTAAAGATTTCATACATTTTTTTGGAAAAATACATTTAGGTTGAATTAAATTTAAGATATTTATTTTTAAGTAAATATCACTTGAGTTGGAATAGGAAGATTTTTCAATGAGGATGTAAAGAAGGTATTACTTGGGTTTTGTAAAAAAAAAAAAATAAAGATTTAAGGAGTACACACACAAACTTGGCGCTTTTTTTTTATCTTTTTATAAAAAGGTAATTTTGTGCTAATCTCTCCAACGGCACCTTCGGTTTTACGATCGAACTTCATTTGCGCCTTATAGAGAGCAAAAACTGCAAATAGATCCGACTTACCTCATTCTCCCCTATATATATATGTATATATATACGAAGGCTGCCCAAAAAGTAATGCCCCACATTTTTTTTCTCAAAAACTATTTAGTCTACAAAAATGAAATTTACACATATAAAAGAATGATATTTTATCTACTCACTCTATTTTTTCACATAATCTCCTTCAAGTTCTACTGCCAGCCTCCAGCGATTCACTAGGACGTGTATGCTCTGTCGGTACCAGTCCTCGATCTGGTTACGGAGCCAGGTTTTCACTGCGCTAATCATCGTCGTCTTCAAAATGTTTTCCATGAATGCTATCCTTTAGTGGCCCAAACAAGTGGAAGTCTGAGGAAAGCAGTGAAAACTGGCTCCGTAACCAGAGCGAGGACTGGTACCGACAGGGCATACACACTCTAGTGAATCGCTGGAAGAAGACAGTAGAACTTGAAGGTGATTATGTGGAAAAATAGAGTGAGTAGATAAAACATCATTCTTTCATATGTGTAAATTTCACTTTTGTAGAATAAATAGTTTTTGAGAAAAAAAATGTGGGGCATTACTTTTTGGGCAGCCCTCGTATATATATACATACATACATACATACATATATATATATATATATATATAATTAAAGTATAAGTATTAACACAGTTATAAAAATCAATGTAATTCAGCCTTAAACATGAAAATCATACTTACCGCAAAAAACCTTTGTTGTCTTCGTGTTCTGCTAGCGTCTTAATACTTGCCATCAACAAATCGTCGTATCCCAAAAATTCATCTAATATTAAGCGCGAAAATGCATCACCGAAACATTTATCATTCAATGGATCCAAAGTGACAATTTTTACTGGAATGTTTAGTCTTTGTCGAGCCGCTGGTGACAATCGCAGGAAACCATATTCCAATGAATATTCCACGATATACCCATCTTCTGAAAATATAATAGAAAATATAATAGAAAATTTACGTTAGTAAAAAAACGTTTATATATAGATATAATGTAGATGTACAGAATGAGGCTTTTAAGACATCCAAATATCTCGAGAAATATGCATCTTAGGAAAAAATTGTTTCAGATCAAATTTATTTGATTCGAAGAAGCAATAAGATGGCGCTATCAGTAATCATAGACAGCGCTACTATCGGTGAAACCGATATCAACTTCATTTTTTGAAATGGAAATCCCCATTTTTTATATTTATAGCATATTCTTATAGCTGAATTTGAGACGTTTTCAAAACACTACAATAAAGTATTTTTTCATTAAGTACTTTTTGAATTATAAAACTTGAAAGTTAAAGTAAATACCATTGACATTAGCATTACTCAATGTAAACAAAAAATCATTATGACATCAAAATGACGTCTTAATGATTTCAAAGTAATTATTATATTAAAAATGACTTTTTGATTAATCATGATTCATTTTTATATCATTTTGAAGTTATTGTGACTATGTTTTACTTGGGATACCACGTGGAGAATTATAATTCGAAATGTACTTAATAAAAAAATATTTGATTATAGTGTTTTAAAAACGTTTCGGCTATAAGAATATGCTATGAATAAAAAATAAAGATTTTCATTTAAAAAAATGAAACTGATGCCGGTTTCATCGATAAAAGCGCCATCTATGACATAACCGATAACGTTATCTTACTGCCTCCTTCGAATTAAACAAATTTGATCTAGAACAATTTTTTTGTAAGATGCATAATTCTTGAGATATTTGCATCTTAAGTTAAACCTCACTCACATAAATATTTTGGTGTTAGAAGTGTTATTAATATATATTAATAACACTTCTAACACAAAAAAAAATTTATGTAACATGAATTATATATACATGTACAGATATATAATTTTATTTATATTACATAAAATATTTTGATATTAAGGCTCCTGTCTACTCGCCGCGGCCATATTGACGTCAGAAGCGTGAAATTGCGTGAAATGACACGTAATTTTGTCTGATGTCCATTTGTAAATAAAACCAATTTGGATAAAATAGACTAATCAGATGGCTTTAAAACACTTGTGAAAATGGATCTCGACTATCCTTTTTCCGTCTGACAGTCAGTAAATAGTCGTGGAAGACTCGTAAAGTTAAACCTATTCAGGCAGGAAAACATGCGGTTTGACAGCTACTGAAAAGAGGGAGAAATATGCTTTTACGTACAAAATGCGAAGATGTGATCTATTTTTACGAACTTCATAAATACGAGACAAGTCACATTTTCACAATTAAGCACTTAATAACGAAATGGCATGTCGGACAAAATTTTGTCGTTAACACGTCACTTTTCATTGTCTATTAGTTCTAATTTTGTCCACGACGGAATGTCGCTACCGTCAACGCGGAGTTCTCGGCTGAGGCGGCAGGAGCCTTAAACAACATTATTTAAAAAACAAATACTTGTATTACGCATACTAACTTACAATATTAATTACATCTCAATTCTCGTAACTAAAATCTCATAATTAAAATTATAATATATTTTTTTGTGTAGATTATTTACCTATTCTAGCCGTTTTATCAATGTCCAGTGTACTATCTTTCAACTGTACAATGTTATCTTCATTTGAATAATCAGGTACTTCCGTGGAGTTACCTTTTGCACTCGTAATTTTTTCCCCAGATGACTAAAATAAAATGTATATAAATATAAATGTATATAAATATTTCACATTAGCGAATTATGTTATAGGAGAGAGTGGGGTAAGTCGGACCTATTTGTAGGTTTTACTTTCTATAAGACATAAATAAAGTCCGATTGTAAAACTGAAGGAGCTAGTGGAAAGATAATTTAATTCCTTTTATATTTTTGCTTCAAACCATTTTGATATATCTCTCACCTGTATTGAACTATAATGGAAAATGCAAAAACGCTTTTTCTAGTCCGATTTAGAACCAGTAGACCATCCCCTGGTCCAAATCGGACATTTTTATTTTTATCGACTTTCAGACAGAATTTTAAAAGATTTTAATGTATTTTTTTTTAGTATTGAGTAAAAACGAGGAATTTGACAGTCAAAAATCAAAATTTTACTAAAAAGAAAAAAAAATTGATGAGTTTATATAATTATAGACATTTCCTAATCATGTTACAATATTGTTATTATATGTACAATTAGAGTTGAAATCAATAAAATTCAATTATTCCGAGTGTGATTACTCACAATATATTACTAATTTAATATTTCTAGGACCAGATTTGATTGGTTGATCACCAGTGCTACAATCAGATTGCAATTCTGATGTAAAAAGTCTGATTTGGACACGAGTTCTTTCGAACTTTAGAACAAATTTTACAATAATCCGCAAAAGTGATCACGAAACGATTAATATTTTTAAATTATACACTCTTTAATTATCTTAAATCAATTATCTTTTAAAATTTTAGTACCTTTTAAATAAAGATTTACAAGGATTTTCTTTTTTGTTTTTTTTAATTTTCACAGGATAGCTGAAATACATATTCGCATCTATTCTATGAATGTTATGACAGAGAACTGTCAAACTGCTATCATGCTCAATGTCTTATAAGGACTTTACATTATAAATGGCATGCAAATCTACTTAACCATATTCATTTAAATTAAAAAGAATTTGTTTGGAACACGGTCCGATTTAGCCCACTCTCCCTTATATATTGCTTTCCATGCTAACGCATCAAATATTTATTTAATTCCATAAAAAATAAATATCAATCATTTTTTTATGTGTGATATTTATTTTTAAAACATTAAAAATCTTATATTAGTGTTGCAAGTAACTAATATTTTCAAATTAGGAGACAAACATACTATTTTTTTAGCTATATTTAAACCATTCCAAAGCTTCGTTGACAACGATGAGCTCATTGTTGTATTTGTTGTGCTTAGGTCAGGATTTTGCGTCTCTCCAGAGATTGTTGCACTTCTTATCAGATCTTGCTCAAGTGATGTTAAATTCTCATGATTCTCCTCGGCAGAGATCGAATTTATGTCTCGTTCTCCCTCAACGGCCGATGGTTCAATATTTATAAAACTGACAAATACAAATAAAAATGTATGTATGCAATCTATACACAAAATTAATAAAATCGCACGGGAAAAAAATTAAAGTTGCCACAACAGAATACTAATGTTATTTTTCGCCTATTCATATAAAAGTTATGAAAACCATAATATATTAGAAGCGATCTACATATATGATTGTCCAACCTTAACAAGTATAATTGCTATATGTGGATATTACAATAGTAACAGAATATAATCTAACTAATATAATGGTATTATCTGATGACAATGATAACACATGAACAGAAATATAATAAAATCTGTTCACAAGTTTACTTATTGTTAGCAGCAAACTGATAGCAGGAACAGAGCTCTACGCGCATTTTAGCACTTTGATGCAAATTGGCACCAGAAATCAAACAAAATCTGTCACCAATTTGCTGTTAGATTAGTTTAAATTATATCAGCAAGCTCTGCTGAAAGAACACGAGTTCAATACGGACACAATTGCTACTAATCTGCTAGCATACGAACATTTCGCTGACGAGGATATAAATAATATACACAAAATGGATTACACTTTATTTTATATATGAAAATTTTTTGTTAGTTACTTCTGCTATCTATTATGTTACTATAACCGAACTTTTAGTGCTGTGCAACTGTTATTACACTTACACGGTCCGATTTACGCCGAAGTTATAACATCGTTATAAAACTGGCCAATCATAAATATTTCTTTGAAAAATGGAATGACAGTGATTGACCAGTTTTATAACATCGATGTTATAAGTTCGGGCCATATAAATGTAGTATATATCTTATAGATCTCTTAATCATACTATTTGTTCTGTAGATCATTAAAGAGATAACAATAATTCTTTGGTTGAGACAACCAAATATATGAGGATATTCTAATTGAATGTTACAAAAACTATGGTCAAGAATCGTATAGATGGGCACATTTTAACTATATTCAATATAAGGCAAGTTTTTTAATTCATCGATTGATCAATCGCATTATGCGCAAATGCAACTTTGTTCTGTAAAAGCTGCATTTGCGCATAATGCAACTGATCAATTGATGAATTAAAAAACTCGCCCATAATATTTAAATTCACATACATTTCTTTTCCAAACTAGAGACTATTATTATAACAACCATAGCATTTTTCCCAAGTGTTAATATATTTTTACATCTTGTGTAATATTTATATTTTAAGCTTACCCATCTCCGGTTATTATTCCTAAAGCAGTTAAATCACCAACTTTCTCTTGTCTCAGTTTCTCCTCTTTGGCGTAACTTTTCTCTATACTATAATCTTCACCACCATTCCTGAGAATTTCGACTCTCAATATGCCATCTCGCGGCCATTCATCTCTTATGTGCTCTAAACAATTGGTTGGTGCACGTGAAAATACTATGTGGATATAAGCCAATACAAAAAATGCCAATATAGCCTGTAAACAAAATTATTAAAATAACTTTTGTAACATTTATGAAGTTTTTTATTTAGTTATTTCGTTTCTTATACAGGATGTTCCAGACTTACCCTAACAAGACTAACGATAGATGCTTAGATTTAAAGTTGACAAAGCAAGCTATTCCAAATTTGACCGCTCAAGTATGGCAATGCACCTTGCACATCGCACAGTAAATGTGTATAAAATCAATATAAAAAATAAGAATCATATTGGGAACATCTTCACTATTGGGCGATGATGCCATTAAGCGTATGGATTTCGAATAATTTGATTTGTCAACTTTAAACCTTTCTCATTTAAAAACTATTTTAACATTTTGGTATTAGAATTTTTGTCTCAAAATAATCTCAGAAATTTATCATTAACGGGTGTCACTGTAAGTCTGAGACACCTTGTATAGAAATTAATTTGATATATATACAGAGTATTTGGCAACAGATGGAAGAAAATTTAAGGAATGATTTTTAACTATAGAAAATGACAAAAATCAAGAATAACAAAATTATGACTACTTCGTTTTTTATACATTTCGTTAACCCTCACCCTGTAATGTGTTTTTTGGCATCTGTTAACTGTAAAGGAGGGATCATTAATGTCCAGCATGGTTTTTTTAATAAATTAAGTGATTCAAAAAATATTAAAAAATTCATATACCTTCCTTAACTATTCTAAATAAAGGATTTTATACATTATTTAACAAATCTATTTATTTAAATATTTTATTTTTGCAAATATATAAATCAAAATGCGTATGCTAGTGATATGTTCAAAAATATGAACATATCACTATCATGTAAACTTTTGAACAAATCAATGAAATTTAATAAATTAATATAATATAAAATAAAATTTAAGATTCATATTTTAATTTAAAAAATATGCCAACAAATTTTTTTAATTTAATTACTTAAGTTCAGGACATGAAATCTTTAATTTTGAAACTCATAAGAATAAGCGTTTGTCATGAAAAAATGATATTTGATTTAAAAAATTTCATTTTTATTCAAAATCTACAATCTCATATCGTCCTCATTATAATTTTCTCTAAAATATATATCGAGGACGAAGGTTATCATAATACCTCTTCAACAGAACACGAAAAAATTATTTTACTTATTTGTACAACAAATATATGTTACCTGTAAAGGGTGATCTATTTTGTCCGCGCTCGACTTTCATTGTTCGCTGTTCAGCGATAGAATGACGCATTTTGCCAGGCTTTCACGGACACCTTCCTCTACTCTAAAAGTTTGTTTTCAAGATATTTATACTTTTAAAAATCGCCTGGACAAAAATGACCCCACTTTACAGGTTGAGGGTTAACTATAATTGATTAAATATTAATATAAAAGTATATAAAACATGAGAAAATTTAGACATTACAATTAGAAAACAAAGCCTCTGCCGTAATTTCGTTATTCTTGATTTTGTAATTCTGAATATTTTTAACCTTCGAAACTAGGTGGGGTGATATACCTCAACAAGATATAAACTCCTTTAAATATAATTTTTCATTTTTTTTTTTAATTTTTTGTTTTAAGATTAAAAAATTTATTCCCTTTTATTTTATTTTTATATCTTCATCCCTTGAGCGGAATTTACGTTTTTCAAATTTTCTCGAGGCATTGACATTTTTTAGCGTTTTTTTTTTACTTAGTGATTTTTCTGAAATATTCAGGAATTTTTTGAACTCATAGAATTCAAATTTAAAGTAAAAAAACACAAAATTTAAAATGTCTGACCAAATATGACAGATCAATATTTAAAACAACCAAAAAATACATATTTACAAAATGATAGAAAAATCATTTAAAATTTTGTTTCACATTGTTCAAAACTCTTCAATATAATTACGTAAATGTATGAGTTTTAAACTGCTAAAACAAAAATTAATGATTCTTAAAGTTGGTTTATAATAGCAGTTACTGTAAAAAATTGGCCAATCATAGTCAATGTATAGAAGAATAATCGATTGGCTATGATTAGCCAATTTCTTACGGTAACTTCTATTATAAACCAACCTTTACTTCTAAAATGTTTTCTATAATACTTTTCAAAAATTGAATTGCATCGGTGTATAAGTATACAATTCCAAAAAGTCTTATTCTCACTTTCCGAGTGCAAAAAATTGTAATATTTATTTTAAAATTTTTAGGTTTTTATAGCCATATTGCATAAGCCATTTAAAATTTTTAAATATTGACCACAAATTCGTTTTTAGGGATCCGAAATAATCTTATATAGTCTTATATAAATTTTACAGAAATCGACATGCTTTGTTTTTCTGTATACTTCCATATCCCAGACACACATTTTATCATCTGAAACATCTTGTCGCTCAAGAGTCACAGAGTTAAAAATTGATGTTATGACAATCGAAATTACTATCATACTAAATTAGTATATTTAGAGTGAAGTATAGCATGGGGTATACCTACATGATTCATGTTGTTTTCTTACACCTTTGTGGAAGGTTAAGTATCATGTGAAAAATGTGTGAAAAACATGAACATTTAAACGTTTATAATTAAAAACAAAGCCTTAATCACAATTTTGTTACTTGTGATTGTCATCTCATTTTACCCTCTAGATTCACTCCTTAATTCCGAAAATCTCTCCCATCTGTTGCTGAACACTCTGGACAGAGTGCATTGACTTTGATAATAAACATCTTACACATATACCTTTAAAAGGACTATAAATTCGATAAATCTCCTGACAGGCCTTGGGAATGTTCGTGCGTAGGCTAATGCTGCTTTGATAAATAATGCATGAAACAACCTGTCCCGCACGTTAATCAATGGGTTTTGATTATTGTTATTTCTAGCTATATTCATATTATTGTTATTTAATACTGGTCCTATGACACCAGCGAGACTATGAAGATTATGTGCTACCGCACCGTTTTGATTATTCGGCACCGCGACAGCAGCACCATTTCCTTGCGACATTTTTATATGTTACATAAGTGGCTCTCACAAGTATGAAAAAATTTGTGTAATAATTAATCACATAGAAGTCATTATATTTACACATATGTGTAATCGTCACTTCTGATTGATGCACCAAAGCATTGTACTCTGAAACAAATAAAGGATACTTAATCAACAATTTAATAAGTAATATTAATAAATTCATTAGATATATAAAATCTAAAATATGTAAGTACAAAAAGTATTTAAAAGAAGACTATATCTTTAGTCCAAATAATTTGTAAAAAAAAGTATCATTTACAATATCCCTATAAGCTCTACAATGTTTCTAAAATATTATACAAATATTATTAAAGATTAAAATAAGATTAAAATTATTCTGAGAATATATTTTTAATATTATAGGAATATTGTATTAATACGTCCACTTTATATATCTGTAGTATATTATTTCAATATCCATGGAATATGAAAATATTCTATAAATATTATTTTTATTTAAAAATTAATATAAACTATTATGCAAAAAACATTTCTAAACTTTACAATTATCACATTTAAAAGTTATAATATTCCTAATAATTTAAAATACTGAAGAAAATATTATTTATTTCTCATAATATTCATATATTACCAGAAGTAGATATATAACCACTTTTAACTAATATTAAATAATATTTCGGGAATATTATTTAATATTAAATAATATTGTAGCGCTTATAGGGATATAACCTAGTTCATTTTGCAACATCGAAAACATTTAAAAACAATATAAAAAAACTTAAGAGATTACGCTTCAGGAATTTGTTTAGGACAAGATTATCACTAACCGAGCTGAATACGAAATATAACGAGTTTTACGCATAAAAAAACGCGTATGCAAAATAATGAGCGACTGCTGTTTATTACGTTACGTAATTTTAGCCGAAAAAATTTGTCAATTGCCCACACTGGATGTCAATTGTACTATCTCCTTTTGTCTTTTACAACGAATATATTCCACAGAGAAAGATAACATGTCGCAAATGACATTTGGCGTTTGATAACATCGATCAAACGTCGCGAAATTTTCAGCTGTTTTCAAGACGAATTTGGTATGTCATACCTCATACCTCGTAATGAGATTGCGACAGATAACACTAATGCCAACACGATTTCGATGATATCATTGTAGAATCGCTACTATTATGTGAAACAAATTGTCTTGCAAAACTCGCGTGTTCACCTGGCAAATATATTTGCGAAATTGTCACTTCATCATCGCGTATGTTTTGATAAGCTCCGTAGATCGTATATACCAACTCATCACATACACGCGCATAGATTCACCAATCGCAAAAACCAGTTTATAGGTTTGTTCGTGTTAAGCTGGGTATAAACCAATATACATATGTGACTACGTTTACACGGCACGATTTACGCCGAAGTTATAACATCGATGTTATAACTACTG
>QKQZ01013961.1:0-21691 GCA_003595255.1 Solenopsis fugax
TAGCATATATTGTCAAATCTCATTACACTTTATGTACAAAGTGTACCTTCCATCAAGTGTTTACTATAAAATTTTGAGTGCATTCAATACATTTCAATAAAAGTTATGCTTAAAAAAATCGAAAGATGATATAATTTTGACCGGTACTGTATATCTCGTTCTTTAAAAGTGCAATCAATAGATTCAATGGCATTGTATTGTAATATATATTAAAGTATCTATTAGGTTGGCAAAAAAGGCATGTTCTTCCTCTATGTAAATGAGATTTTTTTCATACAAAGCAAAATCTTTCATTTACATAGAAAACAAAACGACATGACTTTTTTGCCAGCATAATATTTTATTCGATCGAAAAAAATTCAACGGACATTAATAAACATTAAAATTTTTAAATAAATTCAAATTAAAAAATTGTAGCTATTTCGTCGGAGAATAATTGCTAATTGATTATTTCGGAGAATAATTGATATAATATTTAAAATTTGACAAGATTTAGTATGCAAAAAATAGTGAAAAATTGGAAATAAATATAGCGCTAACACAACGTCGGGAAATAATTGGCGAACATTCGTGTGAAAAATCAATGACAAACGAAGAGAACCACGAAGAGAACCGCGAAGAGAACAAGCGGATTTAACTTGTTAGACTTTATACGCCAATTGATGAGACAGAAAAAAATAAACATTGAGAAAAATACTAGTATTTTACGAATTTTAGTACGACCGAGTTTTCCGTTGACGTATTTATACGATTGAGAATAATGCGAATTAGAAAACCGAACAAACGAAAAGCCTGCAAGTTCTCAGTGGCAAAAAATAAATAATAAGTGAATAGGTTACGTTATGTATATCTATTATTTGCGTGCTTTATATAAACTTCAATGGAAATGAACGTCAATTATATCTCAAATTGAAAATGACAGATTGAATTTCGCGACAGAAATAATGAAGTGACGTCCACATCGAAGGTGCATTGTTAGACGTAAATAATATTTTATCGATCAGCGATACTCGAATGAAAAAAAGTTATCAGAGTTGAGCTCCGACCTCGTTTCTTCTCCGTCGACGTTGTCGTGTTCGTATCTTATGTAAACGTGGCTTGCTTTATTCCGGAGAATATCCCTTCGTAGTCGATTGAATCTTCGATACGTGATCCGAAGATAAAACGAAGCGGACGAAAGAGATTCGCTGGTAGATATTGATGATAAAAGCGGGAGTAAGTAATCTCGATACCATTCACACACAGAGAGCAGACATATCCAATTTTTACGCGGTTAAGACACTGGTTTTTCCATCGGGCTATTTACTGCGGAGTCGAGAGGGGAGAGCGGGGGAAATAAATTGAAGTAAATAAATAAATATCCGACATTTGTTGGCCAGCCAGGTGAGCAAGTATTTCGCATCGTACATCGAAAACGGGCGTTAAACGAGAATTAATTAGCGCGCTCGTTCGGCCCGATACTTCACTCGTAACGCTAAACTCGTAGAGCCAAACAACTGCCTGGCAACTTTTCGAAACTATCTTGCCGCTACGAAGATCAAAGGACCAAGCGCGCGTTCGAGGAATTCGAGGATCAGTAGTATGCGCGCCCTGCGTCAGTGGAGACCGGCACGATGTATTGTGCTTATAATAACGAGGTGCCTCGCAATCTCGTTAACTTAAATCAAAATCACGGAAAGACTGGAATTTTATTATCGATTACTCGGTACGGTATTTTTGTTAACGGTGCAGCACTCGCAACGAAGGATAAAAATTTGACGGCGGCGTCGTCGACATTAATTATTAGTGAACTAGAAAATTTTCGTTAATGGATGCAATGAAAGAGTAATAAAAAGCGAAGAAGATTAAAATGCATCTCATGCATAGTTGAGCACAGGTAAATCAAAATATCGACAATTGTCGAACAGAACGTACAGTACTTCAACTCATTTACGAATTCGAAATATTGTACATTGTAAGTTGCATTAATTTAATTAGTAATTTCATTAATAAATTGGATTCATTATTACAATGAATTATGATTAATCATCAATAAGTAATTATTATTAAATTAATAAATTCGTTATCCTATATTTCTTTACTTTATTTGACTAGCCAATTTCTAGTTTTCCATTTAATCTCTTATCATTCTTTGCCACGTGAAATCGAAGGACCGTTGCGTACTTCGGAGCGAATGACTACGAAAGACGCAAGTACGATCCGACTAGCGATACATTGCGAAAAGCTTATCCGCTCTTGTAGAAAATAAGCCAAAACAGAGGGTGCGCATAGAGAGATCGTTGAAATTCCCCGTGTTTTTCGCTGCTTCCCAGTGGTTCGGCTTTTACCGGTAAATAGCGAAGGAAGAGCGGATCAAAGAGCGCCCACTGTCGATCTTCTCTATCTCCCTGCTTCTTTATCAATCTTTCGTCTCTTTTATTCGATCTTCGGCATTCTCCTATCATCCTCATCCCCGTCCTCCTCGCCCCCTCCTCTCTCCGCTCTTCCCTCGCTATATACCGTCCAAATATCGCGATATTCAAATACTGTCTGGACATGGAACGCAGTCGAGTGTGGGAGGTCGCCTGTAAGGAGAACGAATCCCCAAAGGATGCCTTTGAGCAATAGTTTCATTCATCCAATCACCTTTAGCTATTACGTATAAAAATTTACCGTGCACCGAAGAAAGAGAGAGAGGGGGGGGGGAGAAGGAAGACGAAGACCGTCAACTGAAGATCGCAGATGAACGAATTGTGCTGGAAAAATTCCGTGATCCGAGCTCGATTATGCGCTCGTCCATAGATGCGAATGGATTTCCCATGAGGATATTTCAATCTTAAGAAGACTATATTTCCGAAAGTTTTAGTTCTTTTTGTGAAAATATTGGTGTTAAAAATGTGGAGATAATTTCTTTTTTATCTTTTACTATTTTAACTGCCAACATTACTCGACGATGGTAACAAACTAAAATCACTTTCAAAGAATAACCTCTCCACATTTTGTGCGTTACTCAAGCGAGGATAACGTTCGTCTTCCAAGAGTATCGGATAAGTGAATACGATACTGTTTGTCAGATATCCGAAACGCCTAAGGGAATCATCGCATCATTTTGCTGTTACACGCATCTTATATCGCCGTCATTCTCTTTCAAGCGAAATTACTTCTTAAGAAAGATGTCGATATTACATTTCGCTACGTCAAGAGACTGCGGAGGGCAACGTGGTGAATCAGCTGCCAAGAAGAAAATCCGATTCTGCGGTCGTCGTGGCATTCGGATCATCCAGATTCGGGAAAACAGGCATGACCGGAGCGGTTAGACGGACATAAACCCAACCGATGATGTACGGTTCTATGGTAAACCACCACCATGCATTAAGTGTACCTGCGTTCCATCCCTTGCCCACCTTCCAAAACCTCGCACCTTCAACCACCGTGACGTCGGCGCGCACGACCTAATTATTCGCGCATGTTTATATACACGCCAAGGATATTACTCCGTAATTTCCGTTCTTGTCGAGTTTCTTCTTCTATCATTTAGCAATTTCAAATTTGGAAGCTGTTCCAAATTGAAATTGTTCCGGTTTTTAATTAAAAAATTATAGAATTTACTGCTCTACACAAAAAAAATTTAGCTCCACAGAATATTTACGAGTAACTATCTCAAACACATTTTTTATAACTTGGATTCGACCGATAAAAAGTTCTAGAAGTTCTGCGCAAAAGCGAACATCAATTTTATCACATATCTTATTGATCTTTCATATCCTACAAAAACGTTAAAAAATGAACATACAAAAATCAGTACTTTAACTTCAATCAACTTCATACGTGACAGTTGGATATCACTGAAAAAATTTATTTATTGCTATTTAAAAGTTGGATAATTGAGATAAATTAAATCTGAAGACAATTGTTCTTTTTTAAACCAGCAATGTGAACGAAATGTGTGTTAAATATTTCGTAATTTTTTTAAAATTAGATTTTTTAATATTTTTAGATAAAAAAATGTTAATAAAATGCAATAAAGAGTTTTAACATCGCGTCGTAGAGAAGATCAGTTTATGAAAGCATAGAAAATATATACACGAGGTTAATAACCGACAATTTCCTATCTAAGAATCGCTTCCTCTCGCATCCTATCTCTCTCTCTCTCTCTCCCTCTCGTCGCTCATCGGGATGAGAATCTTAATAATCCGCGGCGAGAGGTTTAACCCCGTAAAATTTAATAACATTAGATGCGCTGTGCTCGTAAATTTTACAACGTCGTATAAAGTACACTTCACTAAGCCCAGGAAAAATATGTCATTCAATCGAAAACTGGTGTCTCGTTACGCAAGAAGCGCATTCGTAATATTTAAACATTTCCAAAGACAAGTTTATGGTTATTCGCGATTATCTCTTCGAATAAAAAAAAAGAATATCTGCACTTTTAACATTATTGAACTCGAACTCTACTTCGATAGTATTGTAACTTGGATTTTAATTCACAAAATATTTTACAAGAAAACTATCAAGATCACCTGCTGTGATCACCTTCAGATGTAATCAACTTTTTTTAAAAAATTGGATTTGTTATTCATTACTAACATATGTTTTTTATGATATATTGAGATCTAAAATTGTTAAAATTGAATGTATTTTAGTGTTGAAAAAATTAATTAAATTTTCGGAAATATTTTGCCAATTATGTGAACGTGTCATGCAAAAGATGCTTAACATGTATGAAAAATATGTATGTATGTATGTATGTATATGCAGAGAAATATTAAAATCATTAGATTTATCGAATATGGAACAGAGATATCGAGGAAGAGATATCGAACTGCATCAAGAGGACAATAGTTCGTTTCGGATTGCATATGACTATGCACCGGCTAAATCTCTCTCAATAAGCTTCTATTGGAAATCTCTCTTATGCGTATACGTTATAATTTCCTTTTCTAAAGTATAGTAGTGATTTTAATTCACAATTTTACTCAATAAATCTAATTTCTAACTTGATAATATTTACTGAGATAGAAATCTTAAAAATTAATATAATTTAATTAATAAAAACTTAACGAATGCAATAAAAATAGCTTCAAGAAAAAAAATTGAAATCTACAATTCTACAACAATCTTTCCCAAAGTTACATTTATATTTCGTCATTTTCGTCAGCAGGTCAAAATAGCTATTATTTAATTTTGTTTAAGAATATATAAATTTTGCGTAATAACGAATTCGAGTAAAAATTGCTCTCTCCTAAATTCTCCCTTTTATATACTAATATAATAAAGTCATAATAATTCTAAGCGTAACTATGTCTAACCGTAAGCATGTGACACGCAGCATAATTAATCCAACGCGTTGAAATTTCTAAAATTACTGGCATAACACGTCGCGAGATACATGGAGCGAGTAGGTGCGACGCAAGCCGGGAGAGTACTTCGTCGTTGAGGAACAATAGCTTGTTTGGGGTCGCGTAGTTATGCAACGCATGACGTATCGCCCAATATCCTTGGTACACGGCAGCGGAGAGATGCCATATGATTCCTGCTTACCTTCGAGTCCCGCAACTCTCGGTCGGCAGCCGTCATCCCTCTCCCGCGGAATCCTGAGGGACGTGCGTGTAAGTGGCTGCGAGCGCGAAATTACGCGCAAGATGCTTAATTAATCCGACAAATCTAGATGTGTGTCGACTCTGTTGGCGTTGTAACGCGCCCTAACGTGCACATTTTCGATCATTTTATTTGCGATGTTCTCGATCACATGTTTTTCATTCATGATAAATCTCGAAGTCATTCACGCGAACCAATTTGTGAACACATATTTTGTGTCATTTGTAAATAAATATATAACAACATTAATAATCATTATAATTATTAAATATAACATAAATGATTATAATTATTCCAAAGAACCATATGGCACGAAAATCATGTTTAGCGCATAAATGAGCATCAAATCCTCGACACTAAAAAGGTTAAAGTGTAATCGTAGCTGTCACATACGTAATTAATTGCACATCCATATACGTGACAATTACAAACGAGCATTACCAGTCTTGTTAGTAGTGACTGCTAGTGTTGCGTCAGTCAGATTTGATCGCGCGGTGTAACCCTCACTTTGTGGTAAACGGCATCACTGATTTAACAGTGGTGAGAATATATGGACCGAATGTCGTTAACAATGAAAGATAAATGTGACTAGACAAACGTCCGTTTTCAAATTTTAATATCTAGCATTAAATTATAAGGTTTTTACGTAGCTATCTAAAACATTACGTGTAGAAATATGTTAATAATTTTTAAAGACTTGAAAAAAAAAGAAAAGGAAGTAAATTAATAGAGGAAAAATATTTTACTTCCGATAAGTTGTTCTTCCTACGCTGATTTCTCTCTATCTTGAAGACGTTTGAAAATAAGCGAAAATTTCAAAATACAAAGAAAAACATTATACTTTTGCTGAGTATAATATGTTGAAAAACATGTAATCGAATATCAAATAAGATGATGACAATTAAACATTTCTTCGTAAGAACTGTCCAGTAAGAGGAAACTTTGTGGTATTCACTCATATTCCAGGGCTTACTCGTGGCACGTAGAAATTTGCATGATTCGCGATAACGAGGTGCCGGGGAGAGCTTGTTTGAGAGAACGTTAGGAGGAAATTTTAGAGAGCCGTAATCACCACTGGCTTTGCCGGTATAGTCCAGAATCGAATCGTGGATTATTCACTCGCGCTAAGTTATAATCCAATTTCATTATTGCCTTACCAAATATTCTATTCGGTCAAATAATTCACTCGTACGGATATATGTCCGCTATGTAGACATATGTGATGCGATTTGTCATCACGCGTCAAGAACATTTATAAATTATCATAATATTATGTTGTATTAATATATTAATTTTGAAACATGATTGTGATAAACTGGAAAATAATTGCGATTACGAATATACACCAACTTCCTATTGTCACTTTCAAGGAAGTTCATTTCGTTAATTTTACCATTTGCAAACTCGATGTTAAAATAAAATGAATCTCAATAAACGGCAGATGTATATAAACTCCATAAAGTCAAATCTGTCAAGAATTTTAAATAAAAAAAATTTATACATTAATATTTTTTCAAAAATAATTATTCGTATTTTTCTTTGTGATTATTGAGTTATCGGTAACTGTTATTTAATTTACCAATTCTCTATACGTTTTTCTCATAAGTAGATGTGCAATTAAGAGTACATTAACTATAAATGATGGTAGTATAAAATAAAGTGACGTAAAACGAATAGCAACAGTGGGACGATCTCATATACAATGTTGGATTAGTCAATAGTTATTAGCGTAAATTGTAGAACGGCTTTCTTAGTAAAGACTAAAGACTGAATTCATTTGCAAGATTAATGGAAGAGAGTACTGTCCTTGCCTATAGTATTGTATTATTTCGCCTACACACACTGTAGGGACGATGAATGCACGCGAATAACTTAGCCGACAGTCGTGACTCACAGCCGACAGTGCACGTCAGTAGTAGAGACCTATACATAGTCAGCCGATCGGTGTTCTCTGAACAAGTCATACCCGTATTAATACAATAAAAAAAATCGATTAATATTGGCACTAACGCAAGAGAATCTTTTATTCAAGGAATGTTTTAATTTAAACAAACTACGTGCTACTCGTATTCTCTGCTTTTTCAACTTGAATGAAAATTATGCTCCTCTCGAATTTTATAAAAAAAAGTCTATATAACAAAGAAGTAATGAGGAATTGAAAAAATGTAAAAGGATTCGATGAAAATATAACATTGCAAATAAAATTTAGAAGAGTGTGTGTGTAACAGATATTAACCATAAAAGCTAGATAGCTCGTGTCGCGCATCTCACCGCGTGAGCAAAGAATTTTTTTTTCGTTCGATTACAATCGAAAAGGCTTGTTTTATTGGGACCTTTATCACTCCGCAAATTGCGCCGGATAAGACAAGAGGAACAGCACACTGACAAGTTTGAGCAGCGACACACGAAGCATGAGCGGCGAGCGTGTCAGATTTCATCGAGCATCAGCGAAACCGGAACGTCACCCTGCGCCGAAAGCGGGACAAAGGAGAGGGTAAGAGAGAAAGGATCAGATAGAGAAAGAGAGACAGAGGGAGGAACAGAGAACCGATCGGGAGTACGTCCGAGCACTCGATGTTCGCCCGGACCTTCGACGGTGACCTGACAGCATGCAGCAGTGGATGCTTCTCAATGGACAGACGTTCGAGAAAGGCCGCTGGATGAGGATGAGAGAGGGGAAAGAGCAAGCAGGGAGAGGAAAGGGGGATTCGGGACTTCGGGAGCGGACCTACAGAGCCCGCTTTGAGGCTGGTTATACACTACGAGCGTCCCGTTGCTCGTTAGCGCCGGTAATTGTCACTTGTTAGGTGCCACGTCCTTCCTCTCTACATCTCTCTCTCTCTTTCTCTTTCGCTCCTGGCTCTTTCAGCCCTCTCTTTCCCCTCCTTCGAACCCAGCGACTCTCGAAAAGTACGAGCGAGAGCTTTTTCGAAAGCACTTCACTGTGGAAAGCTCGAGACCGATTCGAGACCGACGACTTCTTCTATTTACTCGTACCACTGTCGTAGTTACAATCTGCTACCATCTTCTTTCTCCGTCCCACACATACGCAACCTCGCTTGTTGCTGCAACAGCCGCGCGAAAAATTGCGCGGCCGAGAAAAGTGGGCGCTGCTCGCGGCGAGCTTTGTTCGTTCGAAGGCGTCGATCGATTAGCGTCAAGCACCTCGTCGCCGAAGTGTTTGATTTGTCGAAGGAATGTTAACTAATTCGAGAAGTGCGTGGAAGATGAGGAGCGGGAGAGGGCGCGGGGCACCGAAAGTGTTACCGCGATCGAACTTACTCGACAAGATCGACAATAATGCTCGGAACTCGCGCCACACCTGCGAGATGATGGGATATACAACGAGTTAATCTCGGCGGGTGGTTGAGAGACGCGCTGCTATAACATCGGGATGATAACGTAATACGTAGAGCAACGAGTTTCGTGTCTAATCATTGAAATTTAGAATATCGTGTATCAATAAGAAGTTCGATCGATCAAGATGACAGACTTACAACAATTAAAAGTGCAAATCGAAAAATCGTCCACTACACGATCGAAATAACAGTATTAGACCGTATTATTAGTCTAAAAGTAATATTTGAGATGGCTCGTTCATTTAAACTTACAGAGAAGAAAGTTATACTCTAGGGAAAAATTGCGTGATTCCATAATTTTTCATCGCAGAGAGACTCTTTCGGAATGAATTTCCGACTGAATAGGAACGCGATTTCCTAAAGCTCACGCCGCTCGCCAATGTAACGATCAGTACAAGTGAAAACGGCATTTTTCAAAGAGAAGAATTCTCGTCCACTTGACAAAGTAGCATTGCGTAATCTCTAGAAGGAGAATTAGGAGATGTTCCCGGTTTTTATGATTTTTTTTACGTCGCGCATACGCGATGTCAGTGATGTAACAAATGCCAGAAAGAGATCAAGAAGAGAAAAGAAGTGGAACAAATGTAATTTCCTATTACATTTTGAAGCAAATTATTTCATGCATGATAAAACAAATGCAACGCGCAAAGTTCATAAAGATAATATATTTGTTGCAATATTATATGTGTACATATAAAATTAATCGTAAAAAAAGGAAAAAAACAAAAAAGAAACAAAAAGCAAAAAAGAAAATTACCAGAAATAAAAGGTATACAATGTTTTGCCTACGATGTTTCAAATCTGCGTATATATTATATTGCATATTATTTCTCATTGAAATATATAAAAATAAAGGAAACACAAAATGATAAAAATCTCTCTTTCTCTCTCTCTCTCTCTCTCTCTCTCTCTCGACAGAGTTTGAAATAAAAAATGTAAAACTTCGTAAGTTTTTTTTACATGAAAGTGATAAAAATTAGTTACGTCATCTCGTGGCACTACATCGGCATTTTCGAAAAACGTGCTTCCGTTCGATTCGATTATCAGGTACACACACAAGTTTATGCAAAACAAACATATATATTTTCAAAAGCGCCGATTTATCCTGGACATATGATCGAAAAATTAGTGATAAATATTCAGGGATTCATGCGCAACCGCGTACCTTTAGTAAACATGCAACGCAATTCGTATCGATATATTCTACGTGCTCTCCTGTTTATATTGCTTTAATGGAAAAAGCATGCCAAATAAAAAGTAATGCAGCGCGCATCGTTTCATCATATCCGCAATTGTGCGAACGGTAATTGTCATCGCTCATCTATGTTATTAAAATCTGTGCGACAAAACAAAGATTTGCTAAGAAAATTTTTTGAACAAAGGGTGCACACATTACATAATTTTAACGCGAAACTATAACCGATGAATATATAATGAACGATTCCAAACGCTTTATCAAGAGGTATGAAACAAAGAACTAACAAAAATTTACAATTTTTTTCAATAAAGAATTTCGTTACAATCAGCTCTCAAAATGCTCTTTATTCTTTTTCTCTTTCTCTCTTCTCTTTTTTATATGAGATTCGAAATAGTTTTTAATTACCTATAATAATTTATAATATAAAACAACGTGAAACAACAAGCAATACATTCAGCAAATTTATTTAATATTTTTTAGTGCTACATAAAAACGCGCTTCGAAGGAAATTCACGGAGCATTTATTTTTCATAGGAAAAAAAAACATTGAAAAAAGTGAAAAAGTAGTAAAGAAATAACTGGCAATCTATATTTGGCTGGAGCGATGAACCATTAATACCAGTGCCAGCCTAAAATATATTATAATAACCAGATCAAGTTTTGAAGCAACAAGAGATAAAACGAAAAGACAAATTCAATATGAGTGTGGATGGAATAATCGAGGAGACTTAATAGAGGTGTAGTCTAATTACATTTTGTAATACGAGTATTACCTTTTCTCAAACATGCAACCTATAACAGGGTGTTCCTAAACCCACGATAAATATTTTAATGACAGATTCTTTGGAAGATTTTAAGACAAAAATTCTAATACCAAAATGTCGAGGCTATATATAATAATTTTCAAATGGGAAGAGTTTAAAGATTATGAATGACAGGGCTAGAATTTTGCGCGCTCAGGGATGGCAATGTGCTCCCTTGAACCGAATGCCTTTTACAATAATGACATTGTTGTAAAAATACGTAATGAGAGTTTTATACAGAATCTAATTCTGTCTATAAAAAATTTAATATAAAATCAGATAAATATTTGTACATAATAGTTTAATAATTATGTCGATATTGATGTATTAAATATAAAAATTGACAAAATGTCAATCATCGTTTATTTGATTCATACGATAAAAGTCTTTATGTAAGATCGGCCTATAAAGATATTTTTTATCATAATGGAGAGTGAATATTAATGTAGGTAAAATAATGCACGTACCGATTACATTAACCTGCGAAAATAGGCATTTTTTTCTGCGGATATAATGAGATTAACTGTAAGTGATTTTTATGGACAATTTTGCATGCTGGACACGAATTTGTTGCTCAAATTCGGCTATCACGTCATAATTTTGAGAAAAATGACGTCCCTGAGCGCGCGAAATTCTAGCCCTGTCATTCGTAATCTTTAAACTCTTCCCGTTTGAAAATTATTATAGCCTCGACATTTTGGTATTAGAATTTTCGTCTTAAAATCTTCCAAAGAATCTGTCATTAAAATATTTATCGTGGGTTTTGGAACACCCTGTATATACCTTAAAGAATAAATAATAGACGAAACATTGTCAGTATAAATAAATGACGATGACAGAGAAACGGTGAGGAAAGTAGCAGATTGTAAAACCCACCGGAAAGAGGATGGCACAAGCGCTATAAATTATAAATTAGTGAAACGGGTTATTAGAAGCGCAAGATTAACTATTTTATGCGCCATCACCGCAATCTGCGCGATCTCGCATAGGGAGGGATACTAGCGGACGAACAAGCGAGCGAGCCGTACTTCGCTAGTTGTCGCTTCTCTCTGCCCATGCCGGTCCCGCACCCGACCTCCTCCTCCTCACGACCCCTGCCGCACACGGGGGTGGTATGTTTAAACGCGAAATCGCGCCATTGTCGCTCGGGGTACTTATGCGAACACGCGCTCGTAAAACATTCCAGTATTTGGCCAGTCTCGCGCCCGATTTCGTCGACACGTTCGCCGCGTCGTGTATCGCCAGCACACGCCACGCGGAAAATCACTCGGCGCCGCCGGCAGGAAAACGCGCTGCAGTATGAAAGGGCAGGGAGGGTGGAAACGAAAGGTGGCGGGGCCACTGACAATCGTCGTAATCACGATAATGTATGCGTTGACATTCTGCTAATTAACACAGGAATGACGTGACGTACGCAAAAGCACAGGCAGGTCGAATGACTTTTACCCGATATTACAGCGACTCGCATGAAATCGCGATAAATTTTATGAACAGAAAGAATTGCAATGGCGGAATAGGAGCAAAAAAGTTTTAATTACTCGTTAAAAATGTCGCCATAAATATCTTTTGTGAATATTACCTTATACTTACCTTAGGGGAAAGTTGCTGAATGCGTACTAGTCTCCTAAAACGTACCTTTTCAATATTTTACATTTTTACTTCATATAAGCAATGAAAAATAAAGTGATAAAAGTAAAAAGTAAATAAGTAATAATATGAACAAAAATTCAACAAGTTTTATTTTGTTTTATGCATACTATCAGCATTTTAGAAAATCAGGTAATCTGATGTAAATTTTTCGTCAACTTATACAGCTTATAATATACATAATAACGCAATTACAAAAATAAATTCAAGCCAGTTCTATTTCTTACCTTTTCATTTGTTATTTATTAATTGTTAAATATTTGATCACTTTTTTGATTAATAAAATAGATATTAATCAATGGTTTCTTATATTTTTAATGATCTTAATTCATAAATTCAATATTTTCTAATACGATACGATTTACGAGACCATGGTTTTCTAAATCACATCTTTCACAGCATGTTACAAAAAAGTTTATAACAAATTAATCTGCTATTACTGAAAGGTTTAACATGTAATATAGATGACTGAAACATCGAGCTACAATTTTGAACTTTGATTTGCATTTAAAACAGCACTACATGCAAAATATAATAAAAAATAGCTTAAGTGGTACGCATTTTGCAACTCTCCCCTGTACGTATTTTATTATCTAGAAATTAAAATATATTTATTCATGAAATATCGTAACAAGTTTCGTATTTTGAGGGCACTGGAATATGTAACTGCCATGCTTATACCAGAGTAGTGATGTAACGTAAAAGCTCGATCAGCATGAAAATTGACAAAGCATCATATTCCAAGTGCAATCCCACTGGACGTGAGATCCGGCATGGTATTACCTGTTTTACTATCGACACGTCACACATCGTGTTGAGATGGATAATTAAATACCCGGAAGCTTAACAGAAATGAACGTTTCAGGGGGCGATGCGCTCGTAACGAGGCGAATTATTGGTGCGATTAGCGCGAGCAGAGTGAGCGATGATCGAAAGCGCGATCGTAAACAAAGTGCAATGCCGTCCGAATATCCAAGCGATTTATCTCGCCGCTGTTACGCAATAGCCAAGCTAGAAGAGCGTTACGTTACGTTACGTACGTCGATATTGGTAAATTTGTCAGTCTTGCCCCTGTCGCTCCGTTAGTTACGCTTACGCTGTCGCGAGAAATTTGACAGCTGAATTTTTCTGACGTAAAACTTATCGAATCGAAAAACCTCAGTTGCGATAAATTAATAAGTGTCGCGCATTAAAGTTAGAGTTGACAAATTTAGCTGATTTGATTATCTCGATCCGACTTTGGATACCTTTCCAGCATTGTGCTAAATCTACCATGGATAAATTCGCTTGACTTTTGCGATGATACGAAAAAGGCATATGTTTTCAATTCTCTCTCTTCCCCTCTCCCCTCGACCCGTAATTCCGTATTATTCGTGCGTGGTCCGCAATGACCGCACGCATAATAATTACCGCGATGCCGCGATGCAGTACGTTTTTGTAATTTGATATTTAGGGTCGCGTCCCCGTCGAGTGGAGAGCATATCCGGGGTGTAATTTCGCATTCAATATGATTCACCATCGTCGGCACCATAAATTATCGCCAGATAGATTCATACGCTGCTGAGAAGCGAGAGAGCGAGAGCCGCAATAATGAAGTCGCGAGGTGATTTTCGATTGTTTTCCACGTTCATAGCTTGAAAGGATTCCGATCGCGACGTTTACTTCACTTTAACGTGAAAAACTTGAGTAGTTTTCCGTGTTGGATTAAAAGCGAAGGAAAAAGTATAAACCTCGGTGAAATAAGTAACCCATAAACCCCGCGAGATGTCTAAGACCGTAAAAACTGCTGTAAGAAATTCGAAGAGAGTCGTCAAAAACGACTGCGGAAACATTTACAGAGCTTTAAATTTATCATCGATGGACTTCGGTGAAATACGACGTACTTAATGTCTTCAGAAATATTTGTAACTTCCGCGCATTGGGACCGTATAAAATCGATTCCAATATAGCTGTATATTTTCTCCGCGGGATAGAAAACTGTGTGTGTGTGTGCTTCAGATGATCCACATCCAACATATCCAAATATATATCTGTCGTCAAATCTTAACAAAAAGTATCCGGGAAATGGTTCATTAAAAAGAGCAAAAGACGTTGCTCCACGTTATTGAAAAATCAAAGTTTCTATATTTACATGGAAAGAACAATTTTGCTGAAATACAGATCTGAAAATAGTTATGTTGACGCGTAATTATATTGAAAATAATTATAATGAATAATTATGTTGCATGTTAAAAAATTGTATGAGATATTTAACTTGATTGCTAGAATGTCAAAACTGTCAAATTGTTTGCAGCAACATTATCATGCTTGGGTACCCTACATAATTATTTTGATGGCCCAACACAAATTATTTTTTTATCTCTATCCAGCTAAATTTTTAGATGCTGCAATAAAATCGTTTTTTCCATTTAACATTATTTCCATTACACTGAGAGAAATGTTTTGTAAAATCAATCAAAGTTTGATTGATTAGTGATCAAATGAATTTATAGTGATAGTTACTAAATATATAGTTGTTTTGACCAAACAATTTGTAGTCTTAACCAAATAATTACTTTCATACAACAAATTACAAAAAGTTTTTAGTTTTTTTGTTAAATGTAACAAAGTTTTTGGTACAAGTTTTTGGTACAGTAACTATAAAATTTATTTGATCACTATACTACACTACCAAACGATTTCTCTCAGTGTAACGTTCGCAGAGTACTAAAGAGTCACAAGTCATAATTTAAAAAAGTGTATATTTCTTATCATCCTGAAACTTTCTCTCTTATTGTTAGACCCCAGCATTGTGTCCCATGAAACGCATTATTCACCACGCACTACGTACATATCCGAAATATTAAGACTTATGCGTTTGTACGTACGTCATCCGTGAATTTTCTATGAAGAGGCAAAGGAGTCCACCGTGAAAAGAAATCCTTGGATAAATGCAAATTCGACCCATGTACGTGCACGCGGGCGCACAATTGCACCACGCCAGACATGTATTTTATGCGTTTTCGAGGGACAGCCTCAATCCCGGCGCGCAACAACTTGGGATAAAAGTTCCGCGTTTTCCTCCGTGTAGTCTCCTGCCCTCTCCTCTCGATGCCACATAACCCGCCCATAACAATGTCTCGTCCAAGTAAAATACTCGACAGACAGTAAGTAAACACGCGAATGGGCTAGATTGAATTTGTAAATCCGCAAGCACAAGCACGGGAATTTTTGCGCACTCGAACGGAGATAACTGTCGGCTAAAAAATTCGCAAAGGTGGTCGAGAAATTCAATAGAGATGACGCACGCTATTTCACTCGCACAAGTCGCGAGAAAGAAGAGAAAGAAATATATCATTCTTATTGCTATGAAGTAAATATAAATGACGAAATTATGTTAATAAACGATATTAGAAAATGATTCTCTCCTCGTTGCAGATTACGCCAATTAAAAATCGCGATTTGTAACTCTTTGGAATTTAAGACTAGTTCCGCGAACTTGCCCTATTCTCAATTTATTTTATTCTCCCAACACCGCGCGTGTACGCGTTTGCCCATAAACGCGAAAAAGGTGCCATGTTCGCATGGACACTGGCGCATTACATTACATCGGCACGAGCGTGTAATTAATTGTTGACGATAAACTGTAACGTACGCGCTCAATTACAAACTGACCGAAACATCGACAGTTTGTCAGCGGATGTGGGTCGCCGCAATAATTTCTGACGTGTTTCGCGCGTTGCGCGCCCCAGCAGTAATAACGTACGTATCGTCGCCGACGCAAAACGGATCCGCGCGGCGTAATGTCGACAAATCGAGGTGTGTAAAGCGTAATTGATCATTAGTGACAAATGACTGTCAGCGACTCTATCGTGGTCGCCGACCGCCCACCTATATGAAACATTGCTGTTAAATACGGCGATTTGTCAATTTTCCACTCATTTCGTAGTTGCACGAAACCACACGTATCTTGCGTGTAGCCTTTTTTTTTAAACAAATTTCGACAACGCGATTACCGCGATCGATCATTTCTTACCGCCAGCTGATTAAATTGACGCCGATTTAGAGTATCGTCGGCTGTCGATTCGTTACATTCATGTTTATGATACCGTTTTTTGCAGAAATAGCAACGTAAATTTAAAATCTATTTGAATGATTTTAGAAGAAGCGGCGGATTTAAAGAAGGAGAATCTATTACAACTGATTCTGACCCCCTCAATTTTTGTTCAAAGTCATAAAAATCTTTATCTTGAGGTCAATTGTATTTAATTTGAGTGATTTCAGTTTAAACGGAAATATTTAATGCTGTGGTGTTTTTTGGGATTTATTGGCACGTATTATTTGTGAATTTTAACATGTAAAAGCATCAGCATCAAATGCAAGGAAAATTGACAAAACTGTCATTTCAAAATGATTTAAATCATTTTCCAATACTGTTATGATTTTTTGCAAGGTTTTTCGATACATTAGGTATTCAAAATATTGATTTCCGAAGTAAATATGGTAATACTACCCTACTAAGTCACTATCTCCGTTTGAGCTAGAATCATTCAAATTCAATATAAGTGACCTCACGATATAGATTTCCACGAGTTTTGACAAAATTTGCAAGAAGCCAGAATTAGCCCTTATACACAAAAAAAAAATTTAGTATTAATTCAAGAATTCATTGTTTCAAAATCTTCTTGAAAGAATTTATAATCTTAAACAGACATAATTTGCTTACATGGAAAAAATTTTTCTCTTTATGAAAACAAATTATGTCTATTTAAGATTATAAATTTTTCCAAGAAGATTTTGAAACAATGAATTCTTGAATTAACACTAAATTTTTTTTCTGTGTAGATTCTCCCTCTTTACATCATTTTAAGATCAAAGTTTACAATTTATCTATTGAAGCACTTTTTTCATTATTTATCTTCGCAGAAGCTTGTGGTGCCAGGTAAAATCGACATATAGAATTACATTAAGCGTCATCCGGTGCACATGTACGAAGTATTTCGATCACTTCGCACGGCTTCCACGAATCAGTCGAGACAGACGTGACGTTTAAAGAACATACGGTGACCTCGGGGTCGTGTACTTTTCGGAACGCACGAGAACCAACGTCTCGCACAAATAAGGGAAAATATCGCGATTAATGTCGCGATAATATCGCCGGAATTAAGACTTATTTTATCGTAGGTTCGAGCCTCGCGTTTTATGCGTGCACGTGAGTTTGTGTACACGTGCGCGCATTATACGCGGAACGCCGTCGTCGACGACGAATTTTTCGTTTATCGCGCTCTTTCGTTCGATATTGGAGACAGATAGGCGATCCAAGAAATTTGATTCTCGTGTTTGCATTTTCCATTTATACACGAAAGCGACACGTTCGGCCGCGCTAACGCTTGAACACGAAATATAACGTGCATACGCGGATTTTTCAAAGTAATTTTTTCGATTTTCTATAATACGAACATTCATGCCGCACACGAATCTAAAACGTTGGAGGAGGAGGAGGGATTCGATGCAATTGCGTATTTCACGAATTGAAGCGAGATTAGATGACCGACGAATTGCGTCAGTGGACGTCAACTATTTGAGGATTATTCATCGAAAGGGACCAGTGCCCCAGCTTTAACATGCCGTTAAACAAATGCAGCCAATTTAGTCCCACCCGTAGCAGTGAAATAAACGTAAACCCGAGCGGATATCGACGAACGTTTATGACTAACGAATTACGCAATTACTGTCGACGACGTCAAATTAAATAAGCGAATGCGCTGCACAACGCTGATTGTGAAGATTTATAATAATATGCCCCCGACGCAGAGTCTCGAGGCGCAAAAAACGACCCCGCGCTTCGCACACAATTCTTTCGTCGCGGTCTAAACGATATTTCGACGTTTTACGTGGAAAATCTTAAGCCTGCGGCAGACGATGCGATTTTTCCTACTGGATTGCTTGCGATCTAGTAAATTACTCGAAATTCTACGAGCTGTTTGGTGCATTTCTAGCAATTCGCTAGATCGCAAGTGATTCAGCAAGGAAAAATCACATCGTCTGCCGCAGGCTTTACTCACGATTTTCCCATCAACGCGTTTTAATTCGTCCTCTGATGAGGCAACGATGAGCGTGACTCACGAACGAGAGTGGATTTTTTTTCTCGAGCGTTTCTTGAGATGGAATCGGCGCAAGAACGAGAGACTTGTCTACGCTATTTCGTTGGAAACGCAGACACGTTTCTCGCCAGTTTCCGCTACAGATAATGTTCCGGAGATCTCAGGGAGGATCGTCTTTCTCGCGCCGAGATAAAATATTCCCGAAGACATTCCGCGCGATTCGTAGCGAGGCTGCGAGGCAGATTCGCAACCGGCGGCGGGGAGTATCGGGTGGCACGCGCCCGGAACGATCCCCAGCTATCGTAGAGATTTACGAATCCACAGCGAATCGACCGAGTAATAAGCTCATGCGACGTGAATTATTGAAGGGGACGTGCAGAAGCAACGAAGTGCGCGTTTCGCGATGTATCGTTGATCGATATGCGCGGGATACATTTCTCGCGGGAGAAAATTCAACGGTGCACTCGCGGAAGAATAATGAGGAACAATATAAATATTAATACAAGAGGCAATTAAAAGCTGAATATTTCATATCCCAGAGATAAAGGTACGCGAGGGACGGGCGCCGTTCGATCGGGATTTTTCTCTGATTTTTCAAAAGAAAGAGAAACGATATTACTAAAACATTAATATAATTAAAGACCAAATAATAAATTAAACAAATAACACTATTAAAAAAATAGATTGACCCACAAGAGCCGGCACTAGATTTTTCTGTGCTATTTTCAACTTTATTATATTAAACGTAAAGAAATTATCGGGGAAATTATATATTGAGAAATTATAAAACCAGACACTAACTTTGACTCCCCTTCAACAAAATCTAAAAAATACTAAAAATAAAGATACTAATATATCAAAAATAATTTTCATAAAATCTAAAAAAGAATAACTTTGTCTTAAAATCATTAAAATAAAAATAATTATAATAAAACTAACTTCTTATGATAACACTTGAGCAATAACACGCATAGGACCAATCAAGGAATATATTGAATTAGAAGATCATTCTACTAATAAAAATATATCTTATAAGAGTTAAATAACAATAATTAATAAAAAATAATTTATAATATAAATATTAGTAATACACTCCGTCGTTAAAGCTGATTTTCATTAACAGATCCAATCTTTAAATCAGTGAAAATCTTAATGATTTGCAATGCTATAACTCTGATAATCAATGAATATTCATTGTTTTTCAATGATTATGATTAAGAGGAGAGGTACTTTCACTGATCAGAATCAGTATATTATTGAAAGACAGTGCATATTAATTGACATATAGTTATAAGTATAATAGCAATGAAATCAGACTCTGTTCACTATTTCGATAATATACTGATTTAATTTAAGCCATGTGTACAATAGAGGAATATTAGATATTAGAAATAGGAATTAAAATTTTAGAATCAGTTTTCTCAATAAATACTACAGATGAATAATAAGTTATGTTGTATCTTATACGAGATGCATTTATATCTCATTAAATTCGTATCTATTGTGCGTTACGTTTAATGTTCATTTAAAAACTGATTTCTAATATTCCTCTATTGTGCAGAATCTTGTTAGAGTATCGTGTTAGATCTTATCGTAATCGATCTTATTATTGACCATGAAAATTCGCTGCATAATTAATCACAACGAGCTTAACGATACGATGATTTTTACGAAAGTTGATCAAGACGTTCCTATCGATACGAGAAAGTTCACTGTATACCGTTTATTTGTTTGTAAATTTTGCACTAAAGAGGACTCGAACGTTCGCGCTATTCATAATACTAGGCAGATTAACGTTTGAAACAAACGCCTTTTACAATCGTTTAATACAATATAAAGTTGAAAATAACACAAAAAAGTCTAGTACCGACTCTTAGAAGCCAATTTGTTTGTTTAGTGATGATATTTCTACAGTTGTTGAACGAACCGTCGTCGTGCGAGTCGAAAATAGATGCATAATTTCTCTACTTTTAGTTGTCTGACGGTTGTTGGGCGAACCCAGCAAAGTCATCTGCGATTCTTGTTGACATCTCAATCGGGCAGTATTTGTTTGGTTGTCAGCCTCAACGTATACTGTTTATCATAAATACAGCTAATCGTTGGAGCGCGAATTCGTCGACTATTACAGTTCGCCCGAAAGTATCGCGTGCGATTAACCTAATAATTGCATAGTATCGCAGAAAAAGGCGTAACGCATCATTCGTACGAATAATCGTAAGAGATGCGACTCTTCGCACGTTCCTAGAGCTCTCCTTCCGTCAGAATATTCGCGTGTTACGTGTCACAAATTCAAATTACAACGCTGTAACGTTCAATCGTCGTGAGGCTCCGTCGCGGTCGCGACTCGCGACGGGGTTTAGGTTTAGGTTAGAGTCAGTTAGAGTGACGCTCGCGCAACACTTTTCGCTGTCGTCGCGGCCTTGACACTCAAAGGATTACAGAACGCGACGATCGATCTCGCGCGCGCGGCGAACTCGGGGGAGGGGGGAGGGAGGGAGAGAGAGAGAGAGAGAGAAATAGAGAGAAAGAGTGGCGCGATATGACGGGCCGTTGTTACGCGAGGAACAAAGTTAATAACCGNGGGAGATCGTAACGATCGTCGACGAGACGACGGGACGTTGTGTACGTCGCCGGTGGCGGAAAGAAATACGGGAGAATTAAACACTGATATATTTACATGATCGACGTGTGCTGCGGTCTGGTCGGCTCGCCGGCATTGTGGTGATGGTGGTTGTTGCTGTTGCGGTTATTGCCGCCGCCGCTTAATCCTTGCACCTGTGCACTAGTCGCGATAGTAGTCCTCGCCGGCTGCCGGCTCGCGCTATCCTTCAGTATCTTCGTCGCACTTAACGGCATGGCTGTCACGCACATCGTTCCGCGCCGCGCGGCCGCTGGTAACACTTCGTCGAGAGCACACAACACACCGCGAGCTGGCAGGCTCGACACCCCGCGCGTCAACGGACAGTACGCGATCTCTCAGCTCGGCCAAGACATCCGGACTAACGGCGCCGCCGACGACGACGA
>QKQZ01013974.1:0-12531 GCA_003595255.1 Solenopsis fugax
CGATGAGCTTCAGCCGCAGATTTCTTCATATTGAAGCAGAAAATTAAAACCTCCCGCAAATGATGAGAATTAGGCTCGTAAACTGACATTTTCAATCGAGAATAACTTTACGATGCGGACACAAATCGACTAATGTTTCGATGNCAAATGCCCAAGCTTATTGTATAACGTCTACATCTGTTTATTTCCACCAACACATACCGCTAAAGCCATCTATTGGAAAACGGCGGCAGCAAAGGTGTACACCTAATATAAATAAACTCCGGTTGGCGGGAATAATATTCGATCGTAAGCGAAAAATGCCCGGTCGGAACTGCGGTTGAAGTGTCATATTTTTAATGAAATCATTTCACGATCCAGATTCCGATTCCTTAAAATTAAGAGGACGTACTTTAAAAGAGGCAATAGCCATTTACCATATTAAATGTGTGCATTTTCAAGAATTCATTGAAATTTGCGTGTATATTCTATTTTTGCAAAAATTTATGATTCGAAAATGCGTACGTTTTTGACGACGTTTATTTTAAAAAATCGCAATAAAAACGTCCCTCAAAGTTTTTTTTTTCAAAAAAATAAAAATAATTTTAAAATAATTTTCCTCGAAGTTCAAATTGATACTACAATTAATTTGGTGATTACTATAATTTGGATCAGATATAAAGATTAAAATTTTACTTTGTAAAGACCGAAAAAAGAATAAAGATCAATCTCAAAGATCGGTATAGAAACGAATAAAATTAAGATTAAAAGTTCCATCATAAATATTTTATATAGCATGAATTTGTAAATTGTTCGTATATGTTCCAATTGATGATCTACGATCTCGAAACCGTTTTGGTTGATAGATCGATTAAAATTTTACTTTGTAAAGACCGAAAAAAGAATAAAGATCAATCTCAAAGATCGGTATAGAAATGAATAAAAATTAAAATTGAAAGTTCCATCATAAGCATTTTATATAGCATGAATTTGTAAATTGTTCGTATATGTTCCACTTGATGATCTACGATCTCGAAACCGTTTTAGCTGATAGATCGATTCTATACGCTCGCAACCGCAGAATTTCCTTACGATCGAGAGCACTCTCGTGGGGGAGAAAATAGAAGCGTCCGATAGTTCTCTGGAAATGTTTCGCGAAAACATATTTCCTCGATCTTTTTCTTTATCTTTTTGGGTTTCTTTGTGGGAGTCAATGGTCCACTTGACGGTGATTCATCGTCGCCGTTCTTTTGTTACCCGCAGACAGAGAGGGAGATAAGAAACAAAGGGAGAAAAAGCGAAATGAGAGAATCGCGTTGACAGGAAGTTAGCCGAATTCCCGGCGAAAATTCCGGGTTTACTCTCCTTCGGCGAGTTTCCCGGAGGAATCGCGAGGATGTCGAGGAAAAGGGAATAGGTAAATAACGATGCGGTCTCGTTGACGACGGGACTTCGTGACACTTTGACTGCCGTAGTAATCGCAACAGTGAGTAACAGATGACTTTGGGCACCTTTTTGTAATAACTGGGTACAGAACAAAGTTGATACGTACATCTATCCATAACACACACCTGCAATTTCTTCTCAGTGCTTTAGAGACAGTACGTTACTTATTTACATAGTATTATTACAATTATTCGAGAATTTGTATTTGGAAGACACATTTTTATTTTCTACGCGTATTTTTTTTTGTTATATAGAGTAAAGTCGCTTGTTGTGGGATAGGTTCCTAATATAAGGTAGCGAGGTTTCTGCTACATTAATAAACGCGGTTGGTATCACCATGAACTTATTACTCTTGGGGTGAAATCTATTTAGTAGAAAATTCATTATTAGATCAGTCGTCGAAAACAAATTTTTTTGAAATTGAATGTAGTCAAGATTTATTGAGATGAGTCTTTATACTTTGTTTATTATAAAATAAACAAATATTTGATGATAAATTCTGTATGCAGTGATAGAGTAAAGTCGCATTAATAGAAAATACGGGATGTGATAATTTGCTTAATTATAAATATTAGATTTGGTGATCGTGAAACCGCAAAGCATGGAACTCATAATATGAAACACTCAAAAATCCCCATTTATTATTGCATATTCTGACTTCGAAAACTTTCCAAAATGCTGTAATAAAGTTTTTCATTGAAGACTTTTGAATTGTGAGGCTTTCAGCATTAGCACTAAGACTTTAAAATATCTCGAAAAGAATAGATTTTAGAGAAAAATGTTACGTACAAAAGTTTTTGAGTATTGAAAGAGCTATTTGATTGGTCAACTAGATTTTGAGTCTAGAGTCTAATTTGAATCTAGTAAGGTCCAAATGAATAAGACCCATCTCATATAAAAAACCTTTGTATCTCATACTAGGAACCCTTTTTTGAATTAGCAAAATCAACAATTTTGATAAAAAATTTCATATACAACAAAGTATAACTATTATCGATTGCTAACTTTTGGCGATGAAACTTAAATATATTTACTCTAATTTGGATATAAAAATAGTTTATAATATAAATTAAATAAATTATAAGCCTTTAAAAAAAGGTATCTCATAATAGGCAACTTTACCCTATTTGCGTTTTTTTCCAAGCATTCTTAATTATCGAATGAATGAATAAAGACGTAAAATAAAATCACAAAATCATAAGAAAATAGAATCGTAAAATTCGTAGCCGTTTTACAGAAGCATGTAGATTTTAATAGAAAGATTCGTCATTTGTATTCATACAATGCGTCAGGTAAGAGTTTTACGGGCAAGGCCTTCGTTTCCATGAAAGCAGCAGCACCAACATTCGCCGGGTTTGCATTTCCGTTTCCGTATCGACGACCGTTTCTTATCGCACGAATTTTCAACTTTGTTTTTTTTTATGCGCCAACCGCTGAAAAATGCAATCGCGTGACAAAGTGGCTCTCTCCTTGTAAATGGAATTTTCTGGAAGAATGCTACTTTTCTATGCAGAGGAGGGCGGAAATACCATTGGGATTGCATTCACTGTCGCGGAAAGGCAATATTTTTGCTAGTTCATATATACGTAAATTATCGTGCGAGTTACATCACATTTGTATAATGATTGTTGCTATATGTAAAATGGTAACTTCTATATTAATTGTCTTTTTTACTTATCATTAAATCTTGCAGTATTATACCGACATTCGGTCTACTTTAAACGATCTATAATTTGCGTTAGAACTATAAAGATATAATTCTATTTATAATTTTATACGCCACACATGCAAAGTGAACATTGAAGAACTTGCATTTGAAAAATTGGAATATATGCACATATGTAGATGATATTTATATATAATACACAACGTACATTAAAATACATGGTATATATTATACAATAGTATAGAATTCTATCCTGAGATCTAACTAAAGCAAATTATAAGTTTGTCCAAATCAAACTTCGGAAAATGTGAAAGAGAGGAATAATTTACAATTACTTCGGCAGCAAATCTTTCGCCCTGTTTTCTCGAGTCAACGCGAATAGCGCGCGACTCGCGCAAACACAATGGCGCCATGTTGTAAACGTAACAATCGTAAACTGTACGAAGATTTACAGCACGCTGAGATTACGTCGTCGCGATATTTGCGGTCGTCGTTACAATTTGTCCTGTTACTTTTGTTGTACTCTTGTATCGCGGGAGACGAGCGGGACCGGAAATGCGTCCTCCTCCGGAAAGCGTTCCAACGAAATCCTGCGGGATGCTTTCGGAGGAGTGGTCCTCTCTCGTTGTTGGTGTACGGTTACGTCGTGGCGGAAAGTTTAGGTCGTAAAACAGGATACCCGTGTCGTTTTATCGCGCTCGTAAAGAGCCCGCGTCGTTCCGCAATGATCGTCAAAATCATTAACCATCTTGTCGAGAACTAGAGATTAAGGTCAATACTTTCTATTAATTTAAGAGAAGGGATTGAAGAAAAGTTAAATAAAGAGGTTTATTTATTTGGTAAATTTTTGTATATATTTTTGTACGCTGCGCTTTTTAAATATGCATTTTACATATTTTTCTCTACAGATGTACTATTCGCAAGTTCTCAATTTCTTTTTTTTTTTTACAATAATTTTTCATCTTTTAAAACTTTCAAAGTTTTTAAATTGTCACACAATTTACGGATGAAATATGACATGTTTGTATACAACTACAGTGAAATCTATATCCATTTTCATATGTAATCCTCTTAGATCATAATGGACTCTCCTGGATATCATATAAATCATTAATCAATGTAATGTATTTCTACACTGAGAAAAAAAATTGTAATGATGGCAACTATAAGGGGACAACCATACAAATTTTGTTAATAGATTTATAATATATAGTTAAGTGAACTATATTATAATAACTATATTATTTTTCGCAATAAATTCTTTACGGTTTTTTCAGGGGTTTTTTCAGTGGGGAATGGGTCTACCATCCGATGCGAGTCGGCATCATTATTAAAATTGATTTTAAAGTTTATCAATTTATTCATTGTGATATTACTTATTCGGATTCTCCTTACGGCTGTGTTACGACCGGAAAACCAATTCGGCGCACATTCGGGGAATTTGGAAAAAATGTATATAAAATCACACAAGTAAATATTAAGGCAATAAGATCCAGCTATGACCGTAAATAGGTAATCTAACTTTACCAACATTCAATTTATATATTATAATAGTTATTACAACTAAGTTAATGGTTAAGAAAACTAATAAAAATAGTTGTAATATACTATATAATATAGTAATTACAACTATTTTTTATTATTATATATTATAATTCTGTTAACACAATTTGTATGGTGGTCCCCTTATAGTTGCCACCACTACAATTTTTTTCTCAGTGTATAAATCAGAGAAATTCGTCAATTTCTTTTTTCGCTGCTCAAAGTTCTGATTTACATTCCTATGAGTTTCAGAACTTTTTAATCATTTCAATTTTATCGGCAAACGTGATGGTTATTGTAACAAATGGTTTGTACCAAAGGAAACGTCCGGTGCATACTAAGGCAATTAACGTATCGTTAATACCGCGAATTTACAGTCGCCTACATTACGCTTTGTTCGTTTGCCGGCCACTTGTAATGTTGCGCAGCACATATATTCTCCTATCACAAGCGCATAAAATCTAATATACGAGCAGTCATGCTTGTCGGCGACGTATTTCACAGGGAGAAGAATTAATCTCGGAGCCGCGGGTTTTGTCAGTAAAAAAAACAAAATTGTATTGATTTGCGTCATAACTTTCCGCATATTTTCTTTCTTATTCAATGCTTATTATTCGCGAAAAAATTGTAGTGTCGTTATACAAATCATTATTTATTCGTGCTCAATATTTGATTATATTATTCATGTATCTCATTTTATATTTTTCTTGGTTCGTTCTTTTTTCTTTTCCTTTATTATTATTAAAATATAAGAAATGTATGAACTCGTCGCGACTTAATAACAGCTTAATAATAGAGTGGAACACCTAAATAATGTCGAGTGTCGTTCGGCGCACGAACGTCGCGTTGCAGCGGCTGTTTGCGCGCGGGGGTGTATTTGCGGAGATAGCGGTTATCTCCGCCAAATACGCCTCCGCAATATCTCGCTCCTCCAGAGCGGGGAGCAATTACGATCGATGCGCGAATTAGTTATAGTGGGGGCTTGTGCGTAACGAATTTTGCGAGTGCGTTAGATTCGGAGGCACTGTCGCAAGGATGAATTCGCGAAATTTCCTCTCGTAAGAGCAAATCTAAAAAGTTTCATTTTCCATCGCACAATCTCTAGGTATCTTTGAATTGTCTCTGACCAGTTAATTAAATTTGATCGCTATGCACTACATGGTGGATAATTTTTAAAAAGCTCGATGGCTCGATACTGGCGCACACATATCGAATCACGTTTTAGCAAAAAAAATTGTTCCTTTTAACGTTTCGTGTGCCAATCGTGCGGTATGCTAATGTCTTCTCTGATGCTGAACAAATTTCGAACGTGTCGAAAATTTTGTGCGCGCGCGAACGTGAGAATTTTTATCGGCGAACGTGAAAATCAGATTCACAAGTAGAAATTCCATTAAAGCTCGTATTTGCTCTCGGATATCGCTGACGATCGGATACTTCAGCTCTCTCCAGCTTGGTAATTCTACAAAGCGGACAGGCAACGAGAGATGATATCAAGAGCGAGTTCTCAGGGATCATCTGCTGTCGAAGAGAGAGAGGAGGGGGAGAGAATATTGTATTTTGACCAGATGTTTACTATTCCATGTTCAGGAAGTGTAAAGACTGGGAATTCTGAGAGGGTCGAAATGTTATCTTAGGCTAAATCATAGTAAATTTATGAAATTGCACACGGAATGAATGTTTGATATAATGTTAATGTTTAGCAAGATCCAGAGCAAATTAAATATGTTTAAAATAAATGTAACAATTGCAATTAAAATTATAATTAATTTTTTAAATTTATTTTTCATAATTTGATTTATATTTGAGATAATGCACACAAGCAAAGATCTAAAAAAGATAAAATATTTTAAACAATCCAATGGATATTATTACTATTTCTATGTGCTTTCTTTCTTTTTCAAGAATTGCTTTATGAAATAGAAATCTATAGGTACTTGTACTGTATATTTTATTACTTCTTATCTTCTTTATTTTATACATATTTATTTATATATAATCATATTTTATTGAAAAATTGTATGTATGTAAACATTTTATATAAAAATTAATGCACCTTGAAAGAGTTTGAAATTGACGGACTTACGGCTATAATATTCTTCCACGAATTTATATATTCGTCTTTCAGCTTCAAACATTGTGTCGCACCGTGCTGGCATTTGTCCAAAACCGTTCAACGTCCGTTCCGACAATCTCATTCTCGGTATTGGCATTTTTTTCTCGCTTCGCTGCGAAAAAAGCTCGTTTCGATCTCAAAGGAGCGTGCAACCTCAGGACTCCGTCGCAATTCTCTGCAGTTGAATGAAGCACTTGAAATATCCACAAAGCACTCTCATTGGTATCGATCGAACGGACAGAATAATTTTGTATTTCTTAATGCGGCATTATGTTAGGAGCAGTTTCGTAATTATCGACATTTTTATGATGACCTTAGAATCAATTTTTCTTCGAGAAAAATTTTTCATTTTTAGAATATCTCGCGCCCGCGTACGCGTGTTGTTTGCTGAAATTAAGATCATTTATAATTACTGTTACAGCTTTTAATCCATTATTCATATTTTCGATTGATTATTGTCCACAAATTAGAATTGTTGGTAACTGCAATTGTAAATAACCATTATTTTGATGTAATATTTATAATCTGTTAATGTATTTCTCGTCGAGTTACTCATTTCTAGTCCATTCGTCCCTTTGGATCTTCCTGATACTCTATTCTCTATTGACATACACTGAGAGAAATGTTTGGTAAAATCAATCAAAGTTTGGTCAGTGATCAAATCAATTTTACAGTGATAGTTACTAAATATATAGTTGTTTTGATCAAACAACTATATATTTAGTAACTATCAACAAATTACAAAAAGTTTTGTTAAATGTAACTAAGTTTTTGGTACCAGTAACTATAAAATTCATTTGATCACTATTTTACCAAACGATTTCTCTCAGTGTATGTAAGACAGAAGGCTTTTAATAATACCACCATTATTAAAATTAGTTGCAAACGAGAAATGGAATTACAACGTCTATCTAGTAGCACAAAAAACAAATTAGAAATTGATTGCTTCGAGAGAGAATTACAATGCCTGTAATATGGATGGCGCAAAAATCACGGCGATTGATAAATAAATTACGTCGCTTTTAATCATTCGGAGACCCGTACAATTATTTCATTAAGCAAAATCGACTTTGTCAGTATTGATTGATATAACATCTATTATTGCAAATTAAAAGAAACAATTAGAATTAATAGCTGTATTAATTTGTTGCCAATTATTTTTTTCCTTTTCGCTGCAATATATTAATTTATCGTTGATTATTTTATTTAGCTTTATTCTCTTAGAGTCTCAGCTTTTCTCTAAAATTTTAAGTTAGTATTGTTGAAAGAATCACTAATTTTTTTTTAATGAATAAAAAGGAGTTTTTTATTTTGCACCTTCGCTTTTTCGGGTCATGATAATAGATTCTGCTACATTTTGTCGTGTGCAACATCTACTCGAGAGTTAAATTGCGTAGCTAATTACGAGTTGTCAACATTATCTGCATTTTTAATGTAAACGCATTTTTCCGCACGATAATGGCATGACGGATAATTTTAATGCCGCACAACCGAACTCGGATAAATAGCTCAGTGTTATTCATAGAAATAAAAGCTTCGTTCTCTGCTGCTATCAGTTCTCTTTTTTCTCATTGAGGAACGACCCTATCAAATTTCAGTATATTCTTATTGATAAACTTTAAGGGTTGTCATTGTTCGAGATTGTTTAAAATTGAGTAATCGTGCCACGCAACGATTCGGCACGTGTTCGTTAAGTTTAGGTAAAGATATAGCATCTTGCGTCATTAATATTAGAGATAATTGGCTGTTAAAATATGAAGAAAGTTTTGAATTTAGATTGATAACGGATTTAATGATGGACTTGACTTTCTAAAAAGAACTTAAGGAATTTTAACTTCGCTAATTAGATGCTGATAAGACTGAAATAAAAATTTTAGTCTCAATAAATTTATTTCCTTACGTGCGATAGATTTTTCAATATTTATAATATATATAATAATTAAATTATTTTTACATATTCTTATATTTATATTTCCGTGTTTTATCGCGACTGGTCGGTACTTAATTTAAATAATTCGGACACACTAAACTTGCTGGTTCGCTAGTGGTTTTTTCCGAGTCGTATGTTTGTCTCTTTTTTTTCACTCAATTATAAAACGCGAGAGCGAACGTTAACGCGTTACACGCATTCACGGTATTTTCGCGCAGCGTGGTTAATTGTTTTATTAAGGCAATTGCCAGAACTATTCGGAAATGGTGTGTCGGCCGGTTTCCATTTCGCGGCTCGTTTGAGTCCGGCATCAAAGAATAATAATTTTTGGAAAAGGAAACTATCATTTAGAAATTGCACTCTCTATAAATAGTTGGTCCATTCCAATAAATTAAATTATTTACAATATTTGTCGTCGATATTCCCAAAAAGAAAGTCGAGTTTTATTTTGATATTATAATATGAATTAATTTTTAGATATTAAACATTTTTAATCTAAATTTAAATAATTTCTCACGCATATGTAATAATTGCTGAATAGTGATATATTTTAGGAAATGAAAGGATTTTTTTCGGAAAATCGATACGTTACTTTATTCTTTATGAAAATTTGAGTTTATTCTTTTCTGAAAAAAAAAATGACAAAACGTGTCGAAGAACTGTTCGTGAATAAAATATGAATAAAATTATTCCAGAGTTTTGCAAAAAAAAAAAAACAAAAATATTTAAAATATTCCGCAAACGCACTGTAGAATTTTGAATTTAATTAGTGTTGTGTTATTACAAAATTGTATATACACATAATGTCGTGAAATTCTCATACAGCATCTATGCGAAAGCGCACAGAAAGGCTCATTTTTCGACGCATTCCGCTGCGTTTCTCTCCGCAAGGTTAATAGCAATTAGAGTACAAATGGTTGCTCGTCGCTAAATACCACCGGTCGTTGTCATCATGTAGTCGTTATCTCGGCAACGGCGGCGAAATGACAGCTCGCATGGAATGGCAGAAGCGCGCGAGAAACGAGACGGGAAGACGTTAAACGGAGCTCTCTAGACGCCGTCGCGCGTGAGGGATGAGGAATGAAGGATGAGGAATGCCCCGGGATTTACCGTTTTCCACCTCCAATTCCGAGATTTCATCTCGGACGTTTCCCGCATACGTCCCTTTGCGGCGAAGCTCACACACGTGTCGAATCTAATGCGTTAATGTGAAAATTGTGACATTCACATGCGATCGACGTGACCGAAATTGATGAGAGATTAAGGGCAAGGCTGGGAAATAAGTTTGTTATTTCTTAACTTTATTTTTTAGTCCATTTTGTCATTTGCAAAAAATAGCTTTTTGTTCTTTTCTGCATCAAGAATTATTTCATTATTATAACTCGAATTTTCATAATTTTATTTTAAACTATTATTTTCATGCTTATTTATTTATTCCTTAATTATCGATTTATTGGACTTAATTACTTGTGTTTCTTTGAATCTTTTGCAGTTTTTCTTTTAAGAATTAAGTTTTAAGAATTGCTTCAAATTTACGAACGTACGTGTTCTCGTCTTTTCTAAAAATTACTTTGAATTTAGATTTTAGACACTTTTTCCTCCTTACAAAAATTTTACTTAAAATCTGAGCGGTATCTTTCAATACTTATTTCATACACAGAGAAAACGATTTCTTCAATCTTAATAAATTTTATTGTATCCAAACAAATTTGTTATTTGGAATGGTCCAAAGAAACCAATGTTTGAATCAATAAGTACGATTATTTGAATTTGAAACAATATATATCTTAGTCTTAAATAAATCATTTGTTTGAAACGAAAGTTAGAATATCAATATATTTTGCCATTTTCATATAAATAAATTATTTGTTTCATTGTTCATATACTTATTGTGATCAAATAATATATTATTTGGTTGAAAGATATTATTTCAAATAATAGTGTTATTTCTGTCAAATAATAAAGATTTTTTTTTCGAAACAACACAATTTTTATTCAAACAAATCGTGTTTCGTATAAGCATATGTTATTTCAATGAAACAAATTTCAGTCAAATAAATAAGAATACTGAATCTAAAGAAACCTTTTTCTCTGTGTAGATGAAAATATACTTTCAATTAGGATTGGTTATAGTGTTAATTAATCCGCGAATTCCAACGTGTTGTTCGATCTCTCGCATTCCTTCGGCGTCAAATCCGGAAAACTATCTATACTCAGACTCCTACAGCAAATGACGCAATCTTATCGCACACACTGTGCGAGCTATCGTGATATAATACTTCAGAGAGAGAGAGAGAGGTGTCTCCTTGCGGGCGGACGACCTAATTACTTGAAAGCCTACGGGAAAGCGCGCGCTAAGGATCGTCTGCCACCGAGGGCTTTTAATTTAATTTAGTCGTTAGTTATTGCGCGTCTTCGAGACACGTGGCTGCTGTGGTCATCCCCCGCCCTCTCCGCACTTGCAAGCTCGCTGCATTCTCGTTGCATCCTTCGGCTCTCCCCCGCCTTCCTCGCGTCGCGGCGCGAATCCCCTTTCTACGACAACGTCGCGTCGCGTCGTCGACGTCGTCATCGTCGCCGCTCGTGTACCCATCAATTTGGGCGTCGCCCTTACACGCTTTCAGAGCTTAAAGCGAGAACCGTTCGTCCATTAAGCTGCGCGCCGCCGCTACTGCTCTTTGAGAGACTCTCGATTCAATTATGTATGTCGAATAGTGATACGTGTCGGTGCGTAATAGCGTTTTCGCTTCGCCATCGCGAAAAAGCTCCGCGAGCCCATTTTAGTTTGAAAAACTTGCCTTTGAACGAGATTTTTTTAGACTTTGATCGAATTATTTGACTATTTCGATAGCATGACGCGCGACGTTAAGTAAAATTGAATTTCTTATTTAATTCTTCCTTTACCTTATAAAGCTCTTCCGTTCGTACAGGAAAATGCAAATTAGTTTTTATGCAAAACTCACTATCGTATTTTTAAAAAGTATAACTCTCGTCTCGCGACCAGATACCATTGACCACGTATGTTCAGAGATAATCTTTACATTACGAAAATACATATTATATTTCTAAATGGGAATGTTTTTTGCAATTTTTTTTTTAGGAAAATTTGTAATATCTTCTTTCTATATATACGTTTTCATTTTTAATTAATTACTTTATCTAACTTGATTATTATTTTATATTATATTTTAAATACGATTTTAATAGTACGTTTATTGAATCGTAACTGCCGTGAATTCAATCTCGATATTAGAAAAGTCGAAACCAAGAAAACTTTAGGGAACGCTCTAGGAAACTTCGGAAGATCGATACTCAAAGCTAATATTTTCTCGCGAGATAAATAAAAATGTTAGTATCGCTTCTCTCGCTGAAATAGCGTGCTCTCGCGATCGACTCCATCACCGGGCGCAGGAAGCGATCGAGTAGCTCGAAAGTTTTCTCCGTGATAAAGATGCTCTTGCTGCGGAATTATTAACGGCGACTGCTTCTGTAAACCGCTTGTAAACTCCGCTGCAAGCCCTCCTTCCATATATCGAAAATAAAACTGTCCGCTGAGAAAAATGTTTCATCGCTGACACGCGTCTTCCTGCGAGATTTCCGATTATTGGCAACACGCCTTTGCCGACACGTGGCGATAATAAAAATCGACGTAACAGCTTTCGAGTTCCGATTCTAATATTTAAAGTAATATTTCTTTTATCAGACGAATCAAAGTCAAAAGTCGTAAGGGCAGAACGTATTGAATCACTGGCGTTCCTAGAGAAAAATGAAGATCAATTTTGTGGCTCAATTTTATATAAAAATATATTTTATTATATTTTATATTTTACATAAAATATATATTATATTATTTAT
>QKQZ01013977.1:0-16997 GCA_003595255.1 Solenopsis fugax
ATAATACTTGATAAATTAAGTTATCGATAGCTACGGCGTATATACCGCAGTTACCCTAATAACTAACTATAATTTGCATAGTTAAAATAACTATAAACATACAGTTGGCATCGAAAATGACTATAAATTATAGTTGAATTGTGGTAATTATAACTATTTTTTCTCTCATGTAATAACAGAGATATTACAAATGGTCCTAATATCCCTAGAAGAGTCATAATACCATTTCTCCTCTATTGAAAAAAGTTATAAAACTCTAATATATATTCAAAAGTGCAAAAGTTCATTTGGACTTGCTTGTTTAAAAATTAATTACTTAAAATTGCAACAAATCATTTTCATTGCATAGTCATTATAATCTAAATTTTTCATTGTTTTCTTCTTTGTAGCTAGTTTTAGGGCCAAAATTTGGATATTCACGCTCAAAATTTTTTGTCGTTGAATAAAAAAAAAAAGAATAAACTTAAAGACCATTGCATGTAAAAACATTTTATTCGTAACCGTAATAAGATTGCAATTTTAAAGTGATATTGTAAACAAAATCTGATGCAAACTATTTTAAACGTGTATGATATTCTAATCTCTGCGTTTTCTTTTTCAGCGAGAAATTTTGTTTTGAAATTTAAAGGTGGCTAGGTTATATGCGGCTTTCATACTGGTTGAACATACAAGACGTTAACTGTAATCTTTCGATTTAATAGAAATCTTGATATTATAATTACGTTTTGTGATTATGTTGCTGGCCTAGTAAACTGTCACACAACCTAGCTATCTTTAAGCTTTAACGAAATTTAATACTGAAAGAGAAGATGCAAAGAGGTTAGAATATCATATACGCTATTCTTTTAAAATAACATCAGATATCCTTGTTTGACAATACCATTTCAAACTTTATAACTACGGCCTTACGGTTACGACTAAACTTTTCTATGTGTAATGACTTAAGGAATAATTTACTTTACAGGTTTTAAATTTCGATAATTTTTAGCTTGTAATGCTTTAAGGATGTACGGGTGGTATCTCAAAAACGTTGCCAAGAATATAAAAATTTCACAGATTGTTCTATTATTACGTTTGTGTGTCTATATAAAATTTGAACACAATTTTCTTATTAGATTAAAAGTTATTTAATTTTTTATTTATTCTTGATCTTATAAATAACTTTTAAATGAGTAAGTAGATCTGTATCAATTTTTGAATAAATATTTATTAGAGTTTTGTTAGTAAGATATATAAAAATTTTGATCTAATTCTCCTTCGTCATCAAATTTACAAAAATTGAGTTTTTTTGCAAATTTGATAAGAAAGGAACATTGAAAATTAAACCAAAATTTTTATATATACTAACAAAATTTTAATAAATATTTGTGCAAAAATTGATTTAGATCTACTAACTGGCTTAAAAATTGTCTTTAAAACTGCAACAAAATATAGTCATTTTCGTTGCAAAAATTATAAACCATCAATTTTTCGTTGTTTTCTTCGAAAAAATACAAATTTTTATTTTATTATAACTTTTGTAGCGAATATATTTTGTTGCAGTTTTAACTTTTAGCTCTGACTGTATAGCCAGAACATCCTTAAAATATCCTTAAAAATGATATTACAAAATTGTAATATCAATTTTATGGATGTTTTGAAGCATTATAAACTAATTGATTCAAAATATTCAAACTAAAAGCTTAGTGTCTTTTTAGTTATATCGTTGCTGTAGCAAATGATATATTTTAAAAATTCCTCTTAAATAAAATTTGTATATAAAACTTTCATGTATGATGCATTGCTTTACTTTATCGTTATAATTGCCATTAAAAAGTTCTGCTTTATACCTCATGAAAATAAAATCAAATTTCAAGACTATTTCGAGAATTGATTAAAGTAATGTCGTAAAGATAAACACTTGCATTATACTATACTATACTATACTATAACCGCACACACACACACACTCTATGTCATTAGATTATGAATATTGTCTATAGTTTAAGACTAAAAGACTTCTAAAAATGATGAAGCATTCGCTCTAAACACGCTATTACTTAAGATTGAAGAGGACGCATTTTTTTTCCTCCCTCGAATCGAGGGAAGAACGAGGGAAACGAGGAAAGGAAACGGTCACGTCTCTCGCTTGAATGGTCACCTGTTTTCGCGGACAGGTGACATCACGCACACGCGGGCGACGCGGGCGACGCGGGCGTGAGAACCCGAGGACGCACGAGCCGAGGGCAATGACTTCTGGGACACACCGACGCGCGCCGAGAAATGAATAACGAGACTCTCCCTGAAGAGGTTTGCATTGCTGGGGGGAAAACTGGCTGCCATGATTTCACAGAGAGAATTCAAAGGACGTCGCAACAGCTGAGTGGAATCGTTCGAATGCCTTTCCGCGCCATTGTGCACCTCTAATCTAGTTACGTTGAAATACAATTCAGCTTTGATATCGCACGCGTGGTAAGTGCAATAAGTCGATAAAAGTGGCTTCTAAAGTAAGACTCGGGCGAGCCGATATCGCTAAAGCTGCGCGCATGATAAGAAAACCATATACGTAGCGTGCTGGGTTACTTTGAACCCTACGTTCTCTCTCTCATCAGAGAATTAAGAGTCTAGCTTATCCGCCCAATTACTCTACGTCGTACAACCGTTGCGCGATAACTTCATTGTGCTTATCACCTGCGTGAGTCATCTCACCTTGCGCTGCGTTTGCCAAGGTCGTACGAAGGTGAACGCGCGACGACCATGTTTTTACTTGTACAACCACTGGCCCTATCGTTCCGAGTTTCTGATAAAAGAGAGAGCGGGAAACTTGAAGATACCCGACGATTCATTCTCGATGCTATCGAGATTTTCACGAACACTGTCGCGCATAATTAAACTCGAGATATTTTTCATTTCGCATTGAAAATCTCTATAAATTTTGTTGTTAAATGTGAAAGCGGAAAGATTGTCAAAACGTCATGCGCTGACCCAATTTTGGATTCATCCGTTCTACGCGAGGCTGGGAAACGCGAAGGTTAAACACGACGACGACGACGAATTATGTATAACGATGGCCGCCGGTTCCGCCGCGATTACGGAGCAATGATGCAATGCGCTTGAGTGCACTGGGGCGCTAAATTGATAAATTTGCATGCCACCGCCGTTGCGTTCGCACGAGGTGCGACGTATCCTCGTGCTCTGCACGACCGAAACGGGCTTCGTCTCGAGAGAGCGGAATAAATCTCGCCATTCGCATAATGCAGACGAAGCACGGGCGATCCGCGATAAATCTGTTCTCACGAGTATCTGAAATGTCAGTACAATCGAGTGCATAAAACGCGTAATGCAGCGGATGCATAATGCGACACGATAGACGAATTAAGACGAATTAATTTTAAATTTCATTATAAATTTTTCTTAAGATTTTTCATAATTTTATATGTACTTTTATAAAATAATTTATTATGTATTTGATATTTGCAGGAGAAATAGAACGAATGTAAAAAAGTGAACAGTAAAAAAAAAAGTTTTGAACTAAAGCGGCAGAAAATTTGAAAAGATGTTTTCTCGAAGAAACACATCAACAGATCAACTCAAAGAAATAGATATCAAACATTAATATCAAATTAAAACTAATAATTCAATTTATCACTCGTATTGTTTCATATGCAAGCAAGAAATTATATGAAATAATGATAATTTTACTTATATAATTTAATCTTCATTAAAGAATTTGATAATCTTAAATCTCTTATTATATAATATTTTTTCCTCGTGAAAATTATTATGAAATAATAAGAATATAATTTTCTTCATAAAATTTATACAAAATTCTTTGACGTAAGCAAATTATGTTTGCACTGAAAGAACGATTTTGTTGAAAATAGATCGAGATATGAAAATAATTATGTTGGATTAAAATAATTATAATGCACTGAAAAAAGAATTTGGTAACTACTACCAAAAATAATAGTTACCAAATCTCCTAGCATAATCATAAGATAATTTACTCATTCGAAGTTTATCCCCTCAAGGTATAACTTTTTTACATAAAATTTATAAAATTATATAAGAAAGTTATATCTCTCACGTATTTCAATAATATTTTATGCACGATAAAAATTCGTACTTGCAAGCGGCAAGGGTTTACTTTTTACTTTTGTGGGAACTTAGTTTTTTGCAGTGGGAAAAGGACGTAATTTTTCGGAATGATTATAGTTAGGCGAATACGAGAGACTTACGTGTACGAAACGATCGGCGAATGACATCATCGCCATCTTGTTCGAGAAAACGTTTACTCGAATGCTTGCCGCGCTGCCAGATGCTCGTCATGTCGTGTATTTCTATAGAGAGGTCATCGCGAACATCACGCGATTATCGACGTGAACTTTAAGACCTGCCAATTTTCTTGGTGTATTTTTCCTCAATCCCGCGATCTAATTGTGTCGAAACTGTCACTCGATGTTATTGCTCGAGTGCCATTGTACTTGAGGAAACTACCGCGGAAACAGGCTGAGAGTGAAACCGTTGGCAAGAGTTAAAGCATCGCTTCTGTGACTATTATATTTTTGCTTACGAACGCGATTTCATGACACATGCATTGCAAACGTGGATGAGGTCATCGTGATGACGTCAACATCTGATTGCGCGATCGCTCAATCTTTCCTTCCGCCCCCGCGCCCTTCGGTTGAATCAATAGACAATCGAACAGAAAGAAAAATCAGAATTTTACATGTACAAAATTTTAAATTTTCAATATAAATAGGAGAAGATATGCCTTTCAATAATATTAAAATAAAATTGTTTAAAAAATTGCATACTATCGAATTAAATTGATTAACAATTGTTTGTACGGAGAGAAAAATGTTTATAACTATAACTGCATGATAAAATAATTATAGTTAGGGATCCATTTTTATAGTTATTATTTCTACAGTGTTAGTAGTAATAACCTTATGTTTATATTATACCAACAATGAAAAAATTTTACTATAAATTAAATAATAATTCATTAATTTCAAATATTATTATAGTAAAATAACACGATGTAAACGGTAAAAATAAAATAAATATTTACATGTAGCAAATGCACTCACATTATAGTGAATATAATTATTTTTTAAACATTCGCTTACTATTTACGTAGTAATAATAATAGCTATAATTTGTACGGTTATAGTTCAATTACGATAATTGCAATCATTTTTTCCTCTCAGTGTATCAATTTAATCGATAGTATTATTCCAGCTTAAATTAAAGAACTTCGTTTCATAACCGATAAAATTATTGCCGTTAACAGAACAAGAAAATATAAATTCACGTAGATATTATGAAACATCAAGACCTATTTTCATTGAAAAAGATTTATCATCTATTTGATTATATTGACATAGTTTTACTTATGATTGTTAAATTTTCAAGTTACACCGAGAGAAAAGTGTTTGGTATTCGTGATTATAATTACGCGCGATTATAATTAAAATATTTATAGTTAGGAGCTTCATTTTTGAAATCATTATTGCCATAATGTTAATAATTATCTTTAATTTTTTTAACAATTAACTTTCTTCTTTATTTATGTTCAAAGTTCATTAAAAAAATTTAATAAATTGTCCTCATTAAAGTAACTATATGAAATCGTCAACTCAATGTTGACAGATTTTTTACGAATTTTTTTCATATTTATTTTAAATGCTTTAAGGTACTGAAGGAAAAGTATTTGGTATTTGTGATTATAATTGTTGGTAAAGTAATTATTGTTGAGATTTCTATTTTTTTATAGTTATTACTACTACAATATTAGTAATAATGATCGTGTGTTTATAATTGTATCAACTATAAAAAAATTATATTATAAATTATAATAATTTCAAATATTAATACTAAAATATCAAGATATGGACAATAAAAATAAAATATTTTTATGAAATAGATGTAATCACAATTATAATAAGTACAACTATTCTTTTACCATTTGCTTACGTAGTAATAGTAATTGATAGCTCTTGTATAGTTAAAACAACAATAAACACATGGTTGGCGAAAATTATAGTTTCTACAAATTATAGTTACATTATGATAACTGCAACCATTTTTTAATCTCAGTATACGATCTAATGTAGATTCAGGGACAAAAATGTTTGAATATACGGTATTTTTGAGTAGATTTTTGGATTATCGCTCATTAGTATAAATTATTAGAGACATAAAACAAACTATGAAACGTAAAAGTCCATGAATTTTATTTACGTTTCTTTTAGAACCAGTTCTGTCTCGATGAAATATCATTACTCTTCGTCAGACACCTAGACACGCTGGTGCACTTATGGACACACTTCCGCTCGAGCGCGCGTACATATACTATATTTTCAGCCACAAAGTTGATTCACGAGCCGACCTAAGTCCAGGAATAGTCGATCACTATAAAGCCGTTGCGCCGCGCGCGTAGGAAGGGCCGGCTAGTCCGCTCGACTTTCATTGCCGGTCTAGTCATCGAGAAAACTGACGTTTACTGCTATATAGGAGTCTCCAAGTTAGAGAGAGAGAGAGAGCGCTCTCGTTAGAGATCGCGTTATGTTATCGACGGCCTACGCGATCCAATTATCCTGCCATCTCTAATCTAATCCGACACGGTAATTACAACGGAGTCGTCCTGCTGTCGGTGCTTGTTAGTCCTCGTCCGCAGGCGAGAAAATACTCGCGAAGTCTTGTTACATAGAGTACGTTATAAAGATTCGCGTTGTATGTCAATAAGAATAAGTATATAGTCGAGCTATTTCCGAGAAAAGTCAGGAAGACAACGAAAGTTAATGAATTTCAATAAAATTCTGTTTTTCAAAAACGCAAATGAAAAGAGATAATAGTTGGATTCTCGATTGAAGAGCGTTTCACAAACTCGAAACAAATCCAAAAAGTTAAATATTCAGGGAACAACTTTTTGCTTTTACATCGTTTAACATATAAATATGATAATTTTTCTCCGGACATATTATAGCTATAGGAATAAAATTTTAGGCTTCGATTGAAATTTTGAGAACCTATTAAAAAAAAGAATATTTCTGAGCTTGGTTGATTCTTATGGATATTTTATTTATTATCTATAATATCTGTTGTAATACTTTACATTTACTATTACTTTCTCTATAACATAATAATGAAGTGAAATATATAATATTTAAAGTATAAAGCAATAATATTTTTCTTTTTTTATTTACAAAATTTTACTCTATTAAAAAAAATTTCTGTTTACGAAACTTTCTTTTATATTTGTTTTTGTACAAATATGATAATTTTTCTTTAGACATATAATAGGTATAAAAACAAGTTTTAAATTTTTAATAATATATAGGTAATTTATTTAAAAGAAAAAAAAAGTAAAAATCCTCTGAACTTGTTTAGCTCTTGTGAAAACTTTATATTTACTATAAATAATTATATTTATTAATTGAACTATTTATATTTATATTTCCCGCTTTCCGTTTGATTCTTGCTAGAACAAAATTGTTTAATGTGACGCTATTGATTGACTTACAACTTAATAATTTCACTGATTTTATTTGAATTTGTGGAAATTGAATATAGACAGATTGATATATTTAACATCAAATAAATAAATAAGTAAGAGAAAGCACACAATTCATTGATTGTACAAGCCATGTTTGAAGGAAAGAATCACAGAAGCAGAAATAACGTGCATAAATTTGCCACCGATTAATTTCTCGTCCAGACACTAATTCAACTTAATTAGACCAGCATAACGTTAGGAAAAATTTTCTCACAGGTAGGTTTAATAACGTCCAAAGAGGTAACGCGGCGCTTCTTACGCATACTTAGGTGATTAAGAAGTAGAACGAAATAATCCTCAATTATACCCCGTCCGTCTGTCCTACTGCTTCTCTCGTTCTCTCTTTCTCCAGTCGTGGTTTCCGGCACGACTCTCAGTAACGTTACTTCGCGACACGATTTCCGGCGGCGTGACTTCCTGTTAGAGCGAAGCGTGGACTCCCGAGGAGCCTCCGGCTCTCTCGAGGATCGTAACCGGAACTCGCGCGCGCAAATGATACCGTTATCCACGTTTTCCTCGTCGCCGTTAATAGAGCACAGCATCGGCGCGGTGGTGCTTGAAGGAGTAAGCTCCACTTTATGACAGCCGTTCGGAGACTTGCCTCATCTAGCCTCGTGAAGTGCTATTTGAAGCAATAAAGCGATTAAGATAATTAGCTATAGTGAGGTTTTTCTTTACCACGACTCCTCATTAGCTCGTTATTCAAAACACTGTACAGACGCGGGTGTTTCTCACAGATACATACTTTTTAAAGAGAGAAAGAGAGAGTGAAATTCCGCTTTTATTCGCTCCAAGCACCACTGCGCGTCGGTGGCGGAAGCTTGGAAATTGACTTTAACGACGCCGTTGTCCCGCGAATTCACATCGCCGAGTGACGCGCCGGCGCTACGCTCCTCGGATTTATAGATCCGCCGATAAAGATCACGAGCGTAAATGCTTTAGCCACATCTGGATCGTCCGACTGCGAGAAATGCGCGTGTCCGACATCGCGTGATCCATGAATCTTGAATTTCATAGATACGCGAACTTTATAAAGTCGGACATAAGATACACATGTTCATAGATTTTCGTATTGCGTGTGTCCTAGTTCGGCTGCGAATCTATAATATTTGACACCTGTTCACTCACCACTTACTATCTTAAATTGTGACGTTAAAAGCAAGAAAATATATAACAAAAATTCTTGCAAAATAAAGGAAAGTTGCTGATATCACACCGGCTCTTAAATCATACAACTTTGCCTAAAAATTCAGCTGTGCATTCTTTATGAATTATTTAGGAACTATATAGTACTACCTTGATGCTTTATTACATTCGATATGTTAAACACAAGAATTTTGTTATTTAAAAAAAAATGTGATATTGTGCAGCTACTTTTCGACACATTTTGTAGCTGAATTGTAGAAAAGGTAAGGTGCAGAAAAGACAAATGATCGAAGTTTTGATAATTTTATAATAATCACAACATTATTCGAATCACTAGAATTATTAGAATTAATTGAGAGAAAAGTGTTTAGCAATTTTATCATTTGCGATTATAATTGCGTATAAATGCAAAATATTTTATGGTTAGAGAAGCTCCTTTTTTACGGTTATTACTAATAATGTGATAATAATAATAACCTTATGCTTATATATTTCTATCAATTATGAAAAGAATTTAATATTAATTATGATAATTTCAAATACAATAAAATATCAAGATAGGATGGTAAAAATAAAATAAACATTTTTATTTAATAAATGCAATCACACAATTATAGTAAATATAACTATTTTTTAAATATTCGCTTACTATTTACGTAGTAATAATAACTATAATTTGCATGTTAAAACAACTATAAATATATAGTTGGCACAGAAATTAACTATAAATTATAATGATTTTCTAATTATAATTGCAACCACTTTTTTCTCTCAATATAGGATTAAAGTTTTTGTTCGTTCTTGTTTATAGATTAGATAAACGAAGTTTTACGAAATGACCTGGTCTCCTAAATCGCACTACGACGTTGCTTACATTAGATACAATTAGATTGCGATTTTAACTATAATTATGATTAATTATAGTTAACTATAAATAATAATTTTTTTTTACAGCGGATGGGAAACGACCAAAGAGAATACGGAAAGTAAAGAATATATGAATTGTGTCCAGAATCTATGAATCGTGCTCTCAAAGAGTAAAGGACTGTAAAATAAGATCGTGAATGAAATGGAAAGAAAATACATAGTATTTCCGTAAATAAATATTTTTACGACATTATCGGAATAAAATTTTACGTGGAATGGAACGAGACTCCGTGAATGAAGATTCTACTGCGATTTTGGCAACCTGTGGTGTGATTTAAATTACTTTTCTAAATCGCACTACTTGCAGACTTAATAAAAAAATTATAAAAAAATTAAATCAAAAAAGGAAAATATTCTTCTTTATTATAATGTCAAAAATTTAAAAATATGCTTCATAATACTGATTTATAAGCCTTTATATAAAAAATGCGATTTAGGCAACCTTATCCTTATCCTTCAAACAAATAAAAATATTTTCAAATAGCATAAGCGATATTTTTGCAATCGACACATAATAGACTTATAAAAGATACAGAAAATTATCTTTTTCTTTCCGGGAGAAATTAAATCATATTTATATCTATATATTTTTAATTTGACAGTTGTCATAGTTGTGAACATAGCTCATTTCGTTTTTAGTTTTATATAATTTATTTGTATTTATTAATTAACAAAACAAAAAAAGTGATAACCAGACAATTTTAATTGTATGCATTCTATTTCCGACTATGCTGGAAAAAATCTAGTTGCATTAATTGGAAATCTGGTAGATTTAACAAGTCTGTTCAAAACAAATTAGGAAAAATTCTTATATGCATTATATTTCTGAATTAATTTTTGTATAGAAAAAAAACTGTAGTGTCAAGATACATCTTTCATTTGCTTTGGTCTGTGAATCTAAAATTGGGGACTCGCTAGAGAAATCATTTTATTAGAATATCGATGTAAAAATTCATAATATTGTGCAAAACTCCTTTTATATCATTGTACGTGATTTTTTCTTATGAGAAATAAAACCGCTGTGTCCATTTGATGACGATGCTGCTATACACCAGAAATTTTGTCCAACCAGTTAGATCCAACCAGAAAGTGTTAACCAAATCCTTATAGTTATATCTAAATGTTCTGGTTGCATATCAAATTTAATTGTAATAATTTGAAATTCTATATATTTTCACAAAAAATAGCTTAACTATCTTGTTAATTCAATCAATTGATTGCTTTTTGTATGTAATGATAAGCGGACAGGAGCCTTGATGTAACATTAAAATGAAATGAAAGCAGACGAAAAATTTATCGAACACATGAGATAAAAACAACTATATTCGCAAATTAAAATCATGAGATTGGATGACATTAATTTTTTACTTTGACTTCTGTTGAACTTTTTAAAGCGAAAAAGATGAAGAAAAAAGCGATATATGTTCAGCGCATTTAGACATTCTGTACCTTGTATGATATTGCGTATCTTGCAAGGGACAGAAAACTGGTAGGCCGATTAATTATGATAATGCAATAATCCGCTTCGTCTCCAATGGACGAGGAAGTGCATACGAAAGATGAGGAGAACGTCATGACGACGCTCAGTCTCTCCTTGTCTTCTTAATCCCGCATCTTCCGCATCTCTTCGGCTTCCTTCTGTCGCGATATTAACGTAACTGTAGTATTAGCGGACCGTAACACGAGCTATCATCTTGCTCGCTGCACATAGCAGCTTTGCCTTTAGATGACAGATACCAGGATTATGTGTATGCACAGCGATTCTTACTGTCACACAAGAATTTCACGAGAAAACTTTAAATTGGGGGGGGGAGGAAAAAATAATTTCATTTATTTTGCGTCTTGAAAATAATCCCTTCAAGCGTTATTTTAAAAACAAAGAAACAAGTGAATGTATAAATATAACTTTAGCTAAATAAATTATGTACGTGAAAAAAATTTTCTCATAAAATTTACTCATGATAGTTGTAATTACAATAGTCGAAGATTTTTACGTGGTTTCCTCTGATTTATTATAAACCAAAATTATATGATTTAAAAAATATTAACAATATTAATAATAATATCAAATCAGTTTTATATTTTAACATAATAAAATATAAAACATGATTATTTTTACTGTACAGTTAAATTTTAATGATTTTAAAATATGTCGAATAGTTTATTGTAATTCTTCATTGTTTTAAATAGAATAAATGTAAATAGCGATGAACGTGTACAAACAAGATCTTATATTAATTTTATGATATTTTCAATCTTGGTCATGCATAATTTTATTATGCACTTTGGTAATTGATCGACGCTATTTTATACCATAAATAGACAATATAACACACTTATCAATAGAAAAAATAGTGTAGCATACGTAAGGCAGCAGACTTATGATTCAGAGGTGCCGGGATCGAATCCTATGGGTTTTCAAAAGATGATGTATATACATTGAATACATAGTCATATAGAAACAAATTTCGTATATGATTGATTTCGTATATAGAAGAAAATTTTGTCTTAAATTATAAAAATTTTGCTTTAGAATATTATACAATACCGCAAGTAATTTTTATTAAACAGTTCATAAAACGTATTTTGTATATTTCATAAATTCTTAGCGTTATTCATAATATTTAGATTGTATTCCAAGCTTATCACCATACATGGTAAAATAATTGGTAGCGAATTTTGTGATAAAATCTAATGAAAATTTTCTCCGTACGGAGAATACGTATAACTAGAAATGTCGAAAACGGGAAATTACAGAAAAAGGAAAAGAAATAAAATAAAAAATAAGAAACTAAAAAATATAGGGTAAAGTTGCCTATTATGAGATATCTTTTTTTAAAGGCTTATAATTTATTTATTTTATACCATTAACTCCTATTTCTATATCCAAATTATACAATAGTAAATATATTTAAGTTTCATCATCAAAAGTTAGCAATCGATAATAGTTATACTTTGTTATATATGAAATTTTGTATCAAAATTGCCGATTTTGCTAATTAAAAAAAAGAGTTCCTAATATGAGATACAAAGGTTTTTTTTTATATGAGATGGGTCTTAAATACTTGGACCTTACTATGTTCAAATTAGGATCCAGATTCAAAATCTAGTTGACCAATCAAATAGCTTTTTCGATACTCAAAAACTTTTGTACGTAACATTTTTCTCCAAAATTTATTCTCTTCAAGATATTTTAGTCTCAGTGCTAATGCTGAAGGCTATAACTTTCAAGCTTCATAATTCGAAAGTCCTCAATAAAAACTTTATTATAGCATTTTGGAAAGTTCTCGAAGTCAGAATATATAAATGAGGATTTTTGAGTGTCCCATATTATGAGTTCCACGCTTTGCGGTTTCACGATCACCAAATCTAATATTTATAATTAAGCAAATCATCACATCCCGTATTTTTCTATTAATACGACTGAACTCTATCACTGCCTGCAGAATTTATCATCAAATATTTGTTTATTTTATAATAAACAACGTTTAAAGACTCATCTCAATAAATCTTGACAACATCCAATTTCAAACAAATTTTTTTTCAACGACTGCACGCATAATCTAATAATGAATTTTCTACTAAATAGATTTCATCCCAAGAGTAATAAGTTTATGATGGTACCAACCACATGCGTTTATCAATGTAGCAGTAACCTTATATTAGGAACCTATCCCATAATAGGCGACTTTATCTTATATTAAAAAAAAAGAAGAAAGAAAGGAGAAAGAGAGAGAAATAGTAATATTTTTATTCGTAGCTTTCATAAGAAGGAAAATAAGAAAGAGAGAGAAAAAGAGTTAGAAATAAAGATTTTCACTTATCCATGATTTATACATTCAAAGATCAATAAATTGATCATCTTGATACACAAACTATATAACTTTTTTCCTTTCGCCTATTCTTCATTATTTTATGACTTATATTATGAGGAGCATCCAAAAAGTAAGTTTCCCTATTGTAGGAAAATAAAATAAAAGATATGACAATTATACCACTTTTTTATTTTATTAACTTAATCCTTAAGTTACTTTTCAACGTAACCATTGACATTTAAGCACTTTTCGTAACGTAACATCAGTTTTCCGATACCAGTGTTTAAAAAAACCGTGTCCATGGAGCCATGATTTCACTTCAGCCTTGACTTCATTATTCGCTGTCAATACTTTTACCACCCAAATGTTTTTTAAGCACAAGAAATAGATGAAAATCACAGTGGTGCAAGAGCATGGTAGATGATAAAAAATTTTCCAACGACATTTTTGTGAATTTTCATGAATTTTCATGCGACCATTAATAAACTCTGATCGCCATCATCAAATAATTTGCACATTCATGCATTGTTCTCCATACATAAAAATTAGTTGACAATAAATATTTATTGCACTTTCATTTTTTCATCCGTCAAAAACCGAATTACCGTAATTCGCAGTCGAATACGTCTTGTATTGGCACATCTATAATTCAAATTTGCTCAGCTAACAATGGTTGCAATAAAGGCAACATTGAATGCAAAAATGTAGTCAACATATTCCAAAGAAAAAACTTTACAATGCACAAGCTACTCGTATAACCGGTTTTTCTTACTTGCGATAGAGAAACTTACTTTTGGATGCCCCTCGTATATGTATAATTAAAACCTATTTAAAACCCATTTGAATATTTATTATATTTTTGATTTTAATTAAATTTTAACAAAATAATATCATGAAAATGATATTTTAATACATTTTATGACATTACGATAATGTGAAATATAATTATTTTGTAATCATATTCTCTTATCCTTTTTCTTTCTTATTTTCTATAATTTTTTTCATTTAGCATTCGAGATATAATGATAGCATAAGAAATATGACAGACAATTAAAAATACAAGTTTCTATTTGTTCCAGAGGGTTACGCATTCAGCAATTTGAAACGAATCATCTCAACATAAATTGTATCTATTGTCTACTTATCTTATATACATATATTATATATATTATATATATTACATTATATACAATATATATGTATATATGTACATATATATATGTATATATAGATAGATGAATACTTTTACCTATAACATTTATGTTATCGATATCTATTTATTTATTTTTCAATATTAATTATTATTTATTCGCTACGCTATGTAAGTTCTGCATTATTTTACAATAAATGTGAAACAAGTCGCCACATAATTAGCAGATATCCGATTTCATCTCTCGAGTATGCGACTTATTGAATTTTCCAAAAATTAGAATATACGCTTAATCGAACAAACTTAACGAGTCGATGACCGGACTATGATGTCTTGCTAATGACTAGTAAAACGCGTCTTCTTAATAGCAAGGATTAATCTTGCAGGATCGTTATGAAAAGATATGCCACCAGTAATGTCTTGAGATATAAGCAATTCCACCGTTTCTTAATGATCTTTGTACAGAAAGCATAGATAGCGCATTCCAAACGCGCCGTAACAGATATTTCAAATAACATTTGTTATATTCCTCAGATAATGATAGAGTAATTGAAAATTACAGAGTTCACAGATAGAAATTTGAAATATAAGTAAATATAAATAAAAACATTTTATAAGTTCGAAAATAATTTCTTTCGGAATTTCACAACTCGTGGCTTAACCTTCCGCCTGTACACGTGGGTTTAAAATATCCGACATAAAATAACAACTCTTAGCTTTTTCTTTTATTCATGTCCAAAGTTGATTTTGAAAAATTTAATAAACACTTGTTATCAAAAAATAATTATGAAATCGTCAATTACAGTTTTGACATGTGATCCATGAATCTTTTTCAGATTTTTTTGAATACTTAATGTATATTGAGAGAAAAATTTGGTATTTGTGATTGAATTATTGCTAAGATCTTTATATAGTTATTACTGATATAAATTAATAATAATAATAATCTTGTATTTGTAGTTCTACCAATTATGAAAAAAATTTACTGCAAATTATGATAATTGATAATAACATTAATATAGCAAAATATCAAGATATGTATGGTAAAAGTAAAATAAACAATTTTATATAGTAAACATAATTATAGTAAATATAAATATTTTTTAACATTTGTTTACTATTTAGTAATATAACTAATAACTAATAACTATGTATAATTTGAATGGTTAAAACAACAATAAATATAGAGTCGACACTGAAAATAACTATGAATTATAGTTAAATTATGGAAATTGTTATAATTTTTTTCTCTCAGCGTAGAAAAAATAGGTCCGGCGTGACAAATCCATTTTTACAGGTCACAGAGTGCTAAAAAAATTTGTTTAGGCGAAGAATTAATAATCACATTGTCAAGTGCCAAATAATTGCAATAAAAATATTTAAGTGAAAAATTAATGAAAAAAATATACATGTCGCGAGAAAGAGATATAATTTGTCTGAACTCGCGTTTAATCTTTCAAATTAAAAGCCTCTGTGAGTTGTGATATCTTTGAAATTAAAGAGCCGCGATAAGAGAATTAAATAGAGGGGACCCCCAAAGTATGCGTCAAAGGATTAATAAGCCCAGGGTCAGCGACCCGTGGCTGGACGTTTTATCGACGAGCAGCAGCAGCACGAGTGCGTTTCGTCTGGCTTAAATCGTTCGTATCTATACGGACCGCTTGATCCAAGAGTGCAACGATGCGCCCGTTGTGCTGTGCATCGCTGCAATTCGCGCAAGGGATCAGTAAGTTTCTGTGCGGCTAGCTCACGCGCCATAACGAGATAAAGTCATTTCGTGGCGATCAAAGAGACGAGAGGAAGATGAACGGAGGGAATTCACGGAACTCTTTATTCTATTTATCTCGTTTTTGAAATTTATTGGATACCGCCAGGAGTTAAGGGAGCTCGCGGTTCCCTGGTAATTAGCACATTGCCGATCAAAGCGCTATATTTAGCCCGTCTTGATTTACATACGTCTTCCAGGACAGATGCGTTTACTCGCGATAGAAATTCTTCGACAAACTTGAAATCGATATTTTATATTTATTAACATTTAGTGATTTTATTTCTGTATCTTTTTACAACTTTTTAATGGTTGACATTTGAATGCTTTGGTCAATAGATGTTATTGCAATTTTAAATGGACTAAAACAATTTTAAATTTTACTGAGGATGCATCTATAGATAAGTCATAAAATAATGCAAAACTTATAGGAAAAGATTCTACCAAATATAGTTTCTATCAAAATTATATATATTAATTTTTGAAAAATGCATAAAAGATTTTTTTTATCATTATTCTTTTTACGAATGCGCAGAATAAAAAATGATAGAAAAAAAGGAACAAAAAACACGAGATATAATAAGATATATGTGATTATTAACCCTTAAACACGTAAGTGGGTCAGAGAGACCCTATATGAAGCTTCGAACGCTT
>QKQZ01013979.1:0-33750 GCA_003595255.1 Solenopsis fugax
ACTTAACTATATATTATAATTATATTAACAAAATTTGTATGGTTGTCCTCTTATAGTTGCCACAACTACAATTTTTTCTCTCAGTGTATTTGTCTTTTCTCAAAGTTGATTAAAATAAATTCTACAGCCAAAGTGTGTACAATTTTTGACTCACCCTCGTACACTGAGAGAAATGTTTGGTAGAATCAACCAAAGTTTGGCTGAATAGTGATAAAATGAATTTTATAGTGATAATTATTAAATAGTTGTTTTGACCAAACAATTTGTAGCCTTAACCAAATAATTATTTTCATACAACAAATTACAAACAGTTTTGTTAAATGTAACTAAATTTTTGGTACCAGTAACTATAAAATTCATTTGATCACTATTCTACCAAACGATTTCTCTCAGTCTAATTAACGTAACTACATAAAATACGTACAGAGTAGTACAGTTACGTTTTTGATGGGGCACAGCTGTTCCGGTTTGCTAGAAATCGCATCTTTTCTGCGCTTACATCACTTCACATTTTTTTACATACCATACGTTATTACAGCACGCTTCATCTCTTGTTTTATGTATTTAAAACATTCATTTGTCACACGCGACACGGAAGACGGGGTTTGCAAACAGTAGGAAACTTCCGCGTGCACCGGCTGGGGTGTAAATTACACGTGTGCAAGCAGGAACTCACATTGTCGGGGCGTTTTCGGAGGGGAACGGCCGGTGACACGAGTTCTCATAATCCGTCGCTTGACCCTGAGTCAGCGTTCGTAGATCGCCGTAGTCAGGTCGTAACAGTTCTGCATCCGGTGCGGTTCGCCTCGACACCACAGGGGCCACAACCTCCACCCTAGAGAATGACCGGAATACCATTACACCCCTCGGCCAAAAAAGGGTGACGATAAATCTGTCGATAGGAATTACCTTGGTAAATGCGGAAGCGGTAGTTGATTTGAAATTTGCGTCGAGAAGCGTGCTATGCGTGATGATTCGTTAGCAAAATTTGATTGTCTCGCTCCAAAGCGAAGTAAAGAGGGAGAAGAGCGCGTTGAAACGGTTCTCCGTATCCCTTCGTGAAGCTAATTGTTGACTCTGCGGAAATTCATGTTGATAAAATGAGCTTTTAATTTAATGAAAGTGCCAATTATACAAAAACAATCGTCATTGAAAAAAAAAGAACGCCTTTCTATGTAGCAAAGTTCTAACTTTCAAATGTAAAGCAAAGTTATCCCTTCTCTCTCCCCCTCTCTCTCTCTTCATTTCTCGCAATGAAATGCAATCAATTGCCGCGCTACGGGCGCAAGATGGAGAATGCGTTTACATCGCGAGGAATTCTAAATTGACTCGAGACGGTCGTCAGCGAGCGAAGACTTCGCCGTTGAAACTTTCTGGCCGCGCCAGCTAAATCCGTCCCGATCGCGAGCGAACGACCGTGCCGTCGGCCAATTCGTTGAGAATTGACAAAATCGACGACGAGTGGTAACTTGCGCCGAACCTAACTTAGCACTTTCCGCACTACTTTTTCTTAAACTCCGTCTCTTCCCGCGTCGATAAGATTTTTCCTCTCCTCGACTCTTCTCTCCTCAACAGGAATTGTCCCGCGGAGGACGCTCGTTGTCTCGCGATAGAAAAAAAGAAAGAAAAAAAGGTAAAATAGAGTGAAGCGGGGAGAAAGTGGGAGAGGGAAGACGAAAATTCTTGCTTGGGTGAATTTTGAATGCAAATGAACCGGTCGGGGCGCGACCGAATAAAAGCTGGGTGGCTATGCAAAATTTGATGACACCGGCCCCACGACGACGACCGAATGCATAACCATGGCGCCGGGCAAACTTCCCGAAACATACATCGCGCCCATCGTTTCCGAGGGCGTGTGTACAGACGAACCCCCTCGTGCGAGAACACGGGGGCCGGCGCGGCGGTCGGTTGAACGCGCATTTATTATACGTCGCGTTATACACCTGTAAATAGAGTACGTGTGATAAGCAACGTATGACAATCTGTTTAATCAGCCGACTCTATATGCACGATCGCGGCAGATGGGACGTACGCGCTCGCGATTAACTTTAATAAACTCGGCGATGTATCTTCCATGATGCATTCCTCTGTTATCCGCCGCGCAGACTTATCCTCTCTCTCTCTCTCTCTCGTGCGCGATTAAAATGTGCTTTTGAATTTTGGCATTTCATGCAAATTACGTTTACGTATCTCTGCGAATTTATTGCCGCAACTATTTCGTTTTGTAAACAATAAATCCCAGGGAGGTTACGGTATCAGAGGTAGTTTTGCTCACGATTTTATTACGATCTCTTCGTGTATTTCAACTTTATCATAAAAGTAAGATTTTTTTTTTCACGCTCATCTTCAGTCGAAGATATAATTAATACCCGTTATAATTTATTACAGTCTTCTTAATCCCCTGCGCCGCTAACGAGTTAAACGTGCGTACAATGTAGGGTACATCGGAATAATTTATCGCGGATTTCTCGAGTTACGCAAATTGCAAACGGGTCTATAAAAGCGAGCCGCCTCTCTAACTTGCTGTTTACGATTGAGCAGTTTCGGGTTCCCGGCAACGTGAGCGACTGTGTGCGTGTCGTAGTGCACGTTTCGCGAGTCAAAGTGCTTTCCGCGGTGTAATTTTCGCTCGATAGAGAGTGAAGGAGTGAGAAGACGTGTACAGGGCACGACGGTGATCCGAATTCCCCCATAATCCGACGATTGGACCCGGATGGCGAGAGCGAGCTCGTAAAAGCTCAGACCGGGCTGCTCGCTATATGCGGCCGGGCTGACGTTTTATCGCATTACGCAGCTGTCCCATTGGACATCGTCTGCTCATATCGCATGATACGAAGGATAATGACCGTGGAATTGGCGCGAAAGACATACCCGTCCGGTTATATCGATACAGGACTCGGCCAGAGCGATAATTAAATATTTCATAGAGGTATTCACGTTTAGTTACGATTTCACTCATTTCTTTCGACTTCCTATTGAAAAGCGTGTTATTTCCTATCGATTGTCATTGTAGTAGTTAACGATCGATTCTTCCTTCTCCTTTATAATTTCGTCAGTATAACACAGTTGGAAAATTTGTGTTAACTTTAACATATATCGCATGTCCCAAATGGTCCGCTCAAATTTTTGTGTTAATTTAACACAAGATGAATATGTTAAAAGGTAATATAAATATTATGTGAAAAATTAACGCAAGAAATGTAACACTTTTTGACAAAGTTTAGAAAGGAAATGTGGAAACATATTTCTTTAGTAAAGTTAACATTTATAAATATGTTGACTCGCGTATATTTCATTCATTTTTCTTAGATTTTATGTTTTAAAACTATATTATTTTTATGTTATTTGTTTATTCGCTCATAAATTGTGCTATTTTAACGGTACACAGAAAAAAAAATTGTATCAAATCAACATTGTTTCATATATAAGCAAGAATATAAAATCTCCTTTGAAGTATTTATAATCTCAAAGAGACATAATTTGCTAACATGAAGAAATTTTGTTTCTTCATGTAAGCAAATTATGTCTGATCAAGTTTATCACATTCTTCCAAGAAGATTTTATATTCTTGCTTATATATGAAACAATGAATTATTGATTTGATAGTCGTTTATTTCTGTGTAAGAAATGTTAAATATCAATTTAACACGAAATGTTCAAATAACATGATTACGTTAAAATAACACTTGGATATGTTAAAAATTTAACACAAAAATTTTTTAGGATCTTTTTAAGACGGTTTTAACATAAATACCAAATGATTTATTCTGTGTAGAATTTTGACTTAATGAAGCTTGAATCTGAGCTAGTAATTTTCATTTTCAAAAACGAGCAAAGTGTTTAATTACATTTTGTTATTGTTTACTCGGTCCTGTCAGTTTACAGTACCGAAGCATATTTTTCCAACTCATATGGGATACTCACGAGAATTACATTTAAACAAACATAATTACGAGTCGTGGTAACGAAGTATGTTGTCCGTGCCCTCGTTGAACGAACAGACGTTAGAGTTTGCAAGTTAATTAATATGTACCGTCAGTAGACAGTTCGAGAATTGTTTCATCGATCTGTATAACTAAGTATTCAATTATTGCATCTCCCGGTTCAATCGCTCTTCATCGCAATGGGAAATCCGCAGTGCACATCGCTTACGGCAACGCATTAAGCACTCCCTTCGTAATTTACAATAAGGGCAGCCTGCATTACCGCTCGTATTACTGTACGGACACAGCAGTACCGGAGGCATGCATGCCCCTCGCGATGAAACCAATGTAACGACTAACAGTTCTGTGTTCCCATTGTCCACAACTATCTCGCAGTCAAACATGAGTTCTTGCCAATTGTTGGTCCCCTCTATTTATCAACCAGCAGTGCCAACTTCCCCTTCTTTCTCTTTTCTCTCGAAGTCAAGGAAACAGTTAACATGCTTGACGGAACTAATGCACAATCAAAAATTAATATTCATTTTTCCAAGATTTCTCTATCTTGAAAAGAAGCTGCTGTATATTAAATTTGCTTCTTAAATTACATAATTTCAAAATTAAAAAATTTTAAGTTCACGAATTATTTTCATGTATTATTTTTCGAATTGTGCACTGAAAAAAAAAGACTGGTTATAACTACTAATAGTGAAATAATACCTATCAATTAAATATTTGGTCAATGTAACCAAAAATAATTTTACTTTTCTAAATATTTAGTAACTTATACCAGATTTAATAATACTTACTAAACATTTTGAAAAATAAAATTATTTTTGATTATATTGACAAAATATTTAATTGATACTATTTCACTGTACATTTGGTAGTTATAACCAGACTTTTTCTTCAGTGTGCTTTATCTGTAATGTTTATAAAAACTGGATTTCTTTGATAAGTAGATTTCGAAGCTACGTACGAGACCGAAATTCGTAATAGTACTAGCGAGGCGCAGAATTCATCCGCGCGCGTATCTCACATTAATTTTCATTTCTCGAGGAATGTAGCTCGTCTAATTATCATTTTTTATCACGTTTGTTTCCCCCGACTTAAGCTCGTGCGCAACCGCTCCCATTTCCGTCTAATTGATGTATCATTCTGGCAGTGACCGTTCCATGATTTATGGTTGATATTATACAGACTCCCTTTTTCTTTTTTATAAGGGTAGAAGACGTTGATGAAAGCGACCTACCCGCGAGTAAATGACATCGCTTCTTCTGGAGTAACAAAGCGCTTCGGCGCCTAAGATATTGCCACCATCTTATTAAAGAGTAAATCTGACGCTTTCTCTTTCCCGCGATCATTATCGATATGGCCGCTCTGCGCCGTGCTATTTCCTATCCTCCAACACTGTTGCGTAAATAGGAGAGCCTGACAAGTACAGGCCACAAATCTCTCGCTTATAATAAAACCGCCAGCAATAAAGAAAGAAAGAAAATAACGAATATCTCGTTCTAAGTTGAGATTTTTTGCGACGCGTAAATTTATGAATTTTCCTTGAAAATTTTGCAAATTTTCCGGATTAGTTTTTTAATCTTTTGCATAATGTAGCAGTTAATACAAAGTTCGACGAAATTAAGGAGATCGTAAAATTATGTTGCGGCTAGAAAGCCGCAAGACAAATAGTCTTTCTTCTTTGAAATTTGTATTTTGTCATGGGGGTTCTTCCGCGCGATGTAGCGCTTTAAACTTCTGCAATAAAATTCACAATTCCATGAAAATTTATAAACCATCATCGTGAGCACAAGTTCGAAGATTATATTTTTACTCTTCTCATCACTTTCAGCAGGCTTCACTCAGGAAGCTTGCTGGTTTCGTGAAACATTCTACTCTACTTAACTTTACCTTATTTCAAACGCGCATAAAAAATTACATCGAGGAGGTGTATTAAATTTGAGCGAAGTAAGCCGTTAAAGAGGGCGGCGAGCGAGCCACGTAATCCTATCGGCTATCTCTTTATCCGGCGTGGTTAATAAAATTCGATTGTATTTGAAACGGCGGGTCTCATTGCTCACGAATGCCGAAGGCAGCCAATAGCTCAAGAAGGGAGCCAGTTTCCGTCACAAAACCGGCTCTCTTTTTCTCTCTTCCTCCCTCTCTCTCTCTCTCTCTCTCTTTCTGTCTCCTTTCTCACTTCGTAAGCTCGTCGTCGACGCATCCAATGAAGAATTCCAATTCGACGGATGGCACTTCCAGCGGAATACCGAGAGTCATTAACCGGGCGCTGCCATTCGCCGTCCTGAATACTCAATGGCGTCGTGTCAAAATCCACAAACGTAAGTGGAAGATCGCCGATGGATCTTAGCTCGCAAAGCGGCACTCTTTCCGCGCAGCGCCGGTACTGCCATATCGCCTGTTTAATCCCCCTCGAGTTTGAAATTCATAGACAGTCTTTATAAAGTTTCGAGATCGGCTCAGTGAATCGTATTTTGGATATCAAATCGGCGTGAAAAAATGCAAATTCAGTCTTGGAAATTGCCAAAGTTGATGCATCTCGTTAAGTTCGTAATACTAAAGCGTCTCGATAACATTTGTAATGTTTCAAGTTCGGGCTCGAGAATCCTCTTTCGAGATAATCGATATCGTACTTATATGTCCCGAGAAGGAGATCGAGGAATATTCTTGGAAAACGACGACTTACGATCGACGATAACACGATGTCGATGGGATAGCTTTTATAATAAAAACCGAGACTTCTTCCCAATTCAACGATAGTGGCTTCGTATGTTGACCTTTTGACCAACGGAAAATCGGCCGTCTGTCGTGCGGGTCCAATTTCGCCGAAGCTATTCCGCTCGGAGGACCGAAAACCGTCGACCGAGTTTCCGCTCGAGCCGTAAATAGTCGACGATCCGGATCGGTGCTCGCTCTCCGCCGAGACAGTCGCCTTTAATTCTCTCTTTCCTTCTTTTATATACGTGTTTCCACTCTCGCGATTTTATTTTCATAAATATGAGCGGTGAAACGCGAAACTGGTACCATTGTGCAGAATCGAAATGGCTTCGTACAAGCGAACAAAATATATGTAGCTTTCTCAGTTCCGCGAGAAGTCCAGTGGCTCTCAGATATCTTCTGTTGTAAGTCATGTAATACAGAATGTATTAAAACCACACGCTTTCTTCTAACAAATTCCTTGACAAATCTAAATTAAATTTTTATAAGCGAATTAATTGCAATCACACTATGCCATCTTCTTCGATATTCTTCTCTTAAACATTTTTCATGGTATTTATTATTATATAACTTAGTAACCAGTGATTTAATATATAATGTAATCAAAGTGCATAGGTAATTCACGCTTCGCAGTTGGAAAAAACAATTGTGCGATTAATTTTAATGCTGCATTTGAAATGTTGGGGTAAGCGCGAGTGATACGCATATCAAAACGTCACGCGAGTGTGACGCGTATCAAAATGAGCACTAAAAGAGCACTGCGAAAAGTTACAATTAGACCTTATCCGGGTGAGCGCCGTCTATATACTTCTACAAAGCGAAACGCATTCACTTCCATAAAAGCTGCGCGAAGTGCTTGTCATTATATCGAAGTGGCTCGTTATCGTGAATACTCGGTGACCCGAATGCAGAAGCACCCAGGGAGTCACAGAGCGATATTTAATTTCTTCCATTTTAGCCGATAAATCTGATTTATTCTATCTCCGATTGTAGAGACAGTATTAATAATTTCCGGATTGCCCGTGAAGAGTACAGAAATATTACCGGACCTGCGCGAATGTCTAAAAGACGTTGAATAAAAAAGAGGGAAGAAGAAAGGATTGTTAGTGGAATGATATGCTCATCGATTCATGGACAGAGCTTGCAAATGCTTTCCGTGCGACCCTCTTTCGCGTAATCCATTAACCGAGCTTTTATCATGAATAATTGACACTTTCGATAATACATTTGTAACAATGAAAATTTTAGAATAAGCTTTATCCGGATAATCCAGTTCCTGTCATATGCTCGTAACTCGTACGCTTGCTATTACAGTAAATTAATGTTTCACTCTCACAATCATTGTTTCACGTTACGCTCGTATCAGCGTACGGGTTCTCAGCAATATGAGCTTTTCTGCCAGTTTTGTAGCTATCGTTGAATATCCTCATTCATACTATGAAATAGTGTAAAGAGTTGCAGCTTCGTCCAGTTCATTTTACAGACATCATTTTAGTTTAATAAAAAAAAATTTTTTTTAATGCTACACGTGAATTATAATGACACTAAGAGTATTGTTTTCTAATTGTTTTTTAAATGGTAGCGAATTATATTTTTATCTTTATTTTTTTCTCATTCCTATGCTTTATTTACAATCTATCCTAGAATAATTAGTAAATTCTTTGGCATGATTAGAACAGAGAGGAGGTTGCCCATTGGCAGCCTACCTGCTGCTTTTAACTTAATTACACATTGGATTATTTCTGAATGCATACAGATTTTTATCTTCTTAATAATTAAAAATTTCACGTAAAGCACGTTTTGATATTAATCCGTGCTATATAAGTATGATAGAAAAAATATAATTCATTAAGATGCTTAGAAAAAAAAGTGAGATATTTCGCAAACATAATATATAAAATACGTTGATACGTAGCTATATTTTCTCGTGAAACAAGGAAGCACTTCGATACAACTTGGTTTCCTCGTTATTTCCCGCTGATATCCCAATTAATAGATCCTCTAGAATGGTCTTAATCACATCGTTCAAGATGTGAAAATTAAGTCATTGCAAATATTTGACGTTTATACATGGTTGATAATTTTAAACAATTTATTATCTTAATTTTTAAATGATCTTTTATTTACAAAGCACTGAAATATTATCACACAATTTTCACACATTAAAATATATTTATAATAACATGGAATATATGTGAATAGCATGTTGGATATTTCAGAATGTAATCAAGTTCTCGCGAAGAAAACGCGATTTTGAATATGTTAGAAGGTATCATATTTAACTGTATTTTATATGCTTCTTCAATTATTTGATATATGTATAGTATAACTTAATGTACGAGGGTAAACAGTGAAATGCGGAGCATATTTGTATGTTGTGAATTCTGTACGTTTGTCAAAGACAAAGCACACAAACTAGAGAGACAGACAAAGGTGGTAGCTGAGTTAATATTAATTCAGTATACACAGACTATCAAGTAATTGGCAAATTTGATGAACAAGGAATGACCGAAATCTTGCTGAAAATACCAATTTCGTCTGCGGGTGACAATTTGGACCTCGAAAATTCTCTAAAAAATTCTCAATTTATCTACAGCCGTATGTAAACAGCGAGATTTGAACTCGTTTGTACTCGTTGCCGCGATGGTGGATAAACGAGTGCAATAGCTTTTTATTGCTCGCAAGGCAGATCTTCAAAGCTGGTATCACCGGTACTTTCCTTCACTAGATCCATAATCGTCGCATGAAGGAAGCGGAAGCTCCTTCTGGCTCACCCGCGAGGATTTGCGGCAGATAATTCCCGCGCGCAGGAATTTCGTAATCTACACCGAGAGGGGATGCCGAGGATTCGCGGTGCCGCTAATGAAAGTGGATGAAAGCGGAAAGGGGGGAACTAGTACGTGCGACTCTCGTCTCTCTCTCTCTCTCTCTCTCTCTGTTTCTCCTCTCGCTTTCTCTATCTTTCGCTCTTCGGTCGTTACCCTCGTACATACGACGTAAGAAAGACAGCCGGGTGGTTGGCGAGCCAGGGGGGGGAGGGGGTGGTGCTGAACGGCCCAGGAGAAAGGCAGCCGCTTCTAAAAGCGTCGGCGGAGAGAAATAGACGAGAAGAGGGATAAGGGTTGCACACCAAGAAACGCCGAGAGAAAGAGAGGGACTAGAGAGAAGGCTGTGCGCCGAGGGTGGCGGCAACGTAGCGCAGGTGAAAGGACGAAGCCTGGCAGAGTCGGAAAAGGCGAGCGTTTAATTTGAATCGCCCCTTTGTCCGCTCCGCAAAATTTAACCGTGCCCCGCGCCCGTAATTCAACGATAAGCGTTTCCGCCCAGGGAGAGGGCGGAAGGATGGAGCCGACGGGAGACGAGGAGAAAACGAGCCGACCTCGCCTCGGCCCAATCTCGCGCGAATCGTAAGCAAGCGAAAGCCTCGAACGACTATTGGCACGGGGTATCGTAAATTCTCCCGGTCCTCCTCCCCCCCCCTCCCCGCGCGCGCAGGACTTTATTCTCTAGCTTACTACCAGGACCACCCAGGCAGGCACCACTACACCCGTCGCCGTCGCCGCCACCACCGAGACCGGTACCATTTCCATCCCGTTCCCTCGTTCTTTTTATTCTCCATTACCTTTTCTCTTTCTCTCTTTCTCTCTCCTCTGACGTTTTCCAAGAGACACAATTTTCCTCGGTGGACCTCTCGTCTCGACTCGAGTAGCAACGAAGACGACAACGACGACGGTTAGGATGAGAGCGAGGACGGGAACGCTACTTCTCTCCAACGAACGCCGGATATCGCCGTTTCGTTTTTTATTAGTAGGGAACGTCGTTATTATCTCGACCCCTCTCCCCCGCACCCCCTTCTCACTCACTTCGACAGCGTCGTCGACGTTTTTCTCCGCTCGTACTTCTTGGCAAGAGGGAGGAAGCTGAGAAGGATACAGCATTTATCCACCACGATCATCTCTTCTTCATCGACCGTCGGGTTTCTTCGTCGATCGGGATCTCCCACTGATCGAGGAAGTCACTCGCGTCGCTCCGAGATGAAAACCGCCCTCATCGACCCTACTGCATGGCTAACTTTCTTCTCGAGAGGTACCGAGATGGGCACGAGATAACTCTGGACGAATAATTGGATCACATTCCGCGAAAGGAGATGAACCCGTGGGGATTCTGTCAGATCGAAGGACATCGTTTATCAACGCAAATAGCTGCAACGATCCTGATAAATCTCTAAGAAGTCTGCGATAATCGATCTTCTCGAAAGTCGCCCTTCTGCTTTCATTTACTTACAGCGGGAAAAAAAGATTACAGCCGTTGAACAGAATTAGTTTTTTTTTTTTTTTTTTTTTCTAAGTAATAGTAAAGGCAGCTAATTTTTGTTAAAGAAAAGAGAATNATCTTGTTATGCATTAATTGAGCTTTATCAAACCGGTTAAGGGATACAGTTCTACGCAAACTCTTTTATATGGAAAGGAAACTTTACAAGTACATAGCGAATCTTATTTCTAGCAGCAAAGAGATCCCGGATGAGGGAACAGTATTTCGACTTAGAGCGATGCAAGCGTTATACGCTTCCCTTATACATTTGTCGGTAAATCTTCTTGGCGCGCATAAATAAATTTTATCCCTCCCCGGAGTCGCATCCGCGGAGTTTGCGAATGGTGAGAGGATGCTCCTATTCAAGCTTGCTTAGCTCATCGACAAGCCAGCCGACCGAGACAATAAATAACTCTCAAGGGTGCATGCATAGGCGTGAGCGCAGACGTGACCATTAAGCCAACTCCGGATCTAATTTAAATCGGATCTGTCAGGTCGACGCGCACACTGGTTTAAACTTCCACGTCGGCAAGTTCGGCCGCAGTCGATCGAAACGACGAGACCTTCCAATCGGATCGCGGGGCCGAGGTAATAAATAACTAGCCGGGGCTTCTGGAAAAACCGCAACTGGAGAGCGCGCGCGCGTTTCCACCGACGTATCGAATGCGATTCCCGAAATGTGTTTGGTAAACTCGATACGATAATTATCACGATCAATTCAAATGCGGTAAATGATGTTATTTTTAAATGTAGATTTTTTATATCTAATTTGAATTACGATAATAACGCGATCACGGAGAATGCGATAGTTATACATGTACTCGCACGATTATTTAAAAAAAAAAAAGAGAAAAAACGTAATTTACGTATTAAAGGCAAGGAGATTACGCAAGTAGACTCATCAATCATTTCGAGAATCATTGAAATAACGGTTTATAAAATATTCCCCATGAAATTATTCAGCCGGAGGTGAGAGAGAAAAAATTCCTCGATATCGCCGGCACTGCTTTAAACGAAAAACTCCGAAGAGAAAAGTCACGACCCATTAGACCTTCATTTTCGAGGGATTCACGCGTTTCTTGCTGTCCGCATTGAAAGTCTCCGCCTTCGTCTCTCACTCGCTCTTTTAAAGCCTAGAAGGCAGGCGAGGAGAGAGACCCGTCGATATGGCATTAACGTATACCCGCCTCATTTAAGTACGCGCGCACGTTCGCGTAAACTCCTCGATTCTCGATAACGAATTTTTCCCGGAGACGCGGAAATGCTTTTCAGAGTTTTCTTCGGCTTCGTTCCCTCGTCCCCCTCACCCCCTCTTTCTTTCCCTCTTTTTCCGATCGCTTTTCTTCGTTTTTCCTCTCTGTCAAGCCCCACTCTCTCTCTCTCTCTCTCGTTTCCCATACAGCTGTTTCCTCCAAGACTTTTCGCGACAGTCGAGAAAGGGCGAGGCAGTCGCGAGTCTGAAATGATCCGCCACCGCGGCTCATCTTCTCTCTCTTCGCAATCGACGAAACTTTCGAGAGTCATCACAGTCGTGCCGGTTAGGCGGCGAAATTCTCCCGGCAACAATAAGGAGCGATTATCTCGAGCGGATGTTCCTTTCTTCCACGCGTATCCCCGACGTTCGAGCATATGACGCCTGCGTGTCACTGCGATGAGACACTTCGGCACACGCATTCGAGTGAATCTTCCCGCCGCGCCGTCCCGGGTGCGCGCAGTAAGAAATGTCAAAACTTCAGCAATACATCCTACGTGTCTGAGAATATGAAACACGGTTTTATAAGCCGGAGAAATGCTTTATTAAAAGGAAAATAACGTACTTTCCGTTCTCCAAATTCTTTTCTATTTTGGGGGGAAGGTAGGATTTCTTTATTCGAACATTCCAGGGGATAAAAATTCTTTTTTGTTGGGAGAGAAAAAAAAATAAGGCCGGCTTTTTCTCCCTGTATCATTCATTTTTATTTCGCAAATATGTGTATAATAGCGAATGTCTTCACGCACGGGTACAATTGTATTGTTTCGGAGACCGTTGTGAAAAGTAGCATTTTTTTTACTCCGATTTGTTTCGATTCTACCCTTTGTTGCGAAGACCATCGCCATTGAGCTAAAATTTTTGCCGGAGACGTTACGTCCGCGAATCCACGCTGGAACGTTCAGCTGCACCGAAATCTCGTTATTGTTGCCCCGTCAAGCCACGCGCACGCGTTATTTTTATTTTTTATTTTTTTTATTTCTTTTTTTTTTTTTTTGCAGACNTTCGTAATTGGCGGAATTTCGCGAGAATTTGTCCGTCGCCTCGTTGAAACGGCGCTTTTTTCTCGTTATTGGTGCGATTTCGCGACGCGACGGGCGGAATATGAAATAAAAGGGCCAAGAGGAACGTTGGCACCAATGATTATCGAGCGAAAAACGTGAACGCGGGTAAACAACGCTAACGTGATAAAGCGATAAATAAAGCAAGCGCGCATCGAGCGATTGCCAAGGCGGCGAGAGTTCGCGACTGGAAAATTTTAAAATGCGCCACGCGATGCCGACGGCACGCAGAATTTTCCAGTGAGCCGATCTCTGAAATTCGCCACGCATATTTCGCTCGCATTTGCGACGGGCTGTATGTAAAACGAAAACATCTTGACTTTTATTCAGGCCGCGCTTTTATCGTCTCATTTTTCGACGAAATACCGCATCCACCGTCGGATGCATGGCAAAGAGAGAGAGAGAGAGAGAGAGAAAGAGAACGTAAAGCTGCCTTTAGGTATCAACGTGAAATTTTTCATCAAAGATTCATATCACTTGCTCAGTGCCTGATCTACCAGACTTCTGTATCACTTTGTTTTTATATTAGAAGGTAATGTTTTCTACATAAAGCACTTCATTGCACGGCGAATTAAGCATAAAAATCGATAACTTTATTTCCATTTTGACTCTTTGACATTACATGTCTTAATTATGAATCCCACGTTAAATTTTCATGGGAAAATTTAGCTAAAAACTGCTCAGAAAGTAGGGCATTTAATCTTCAGTCTCAAATTATATGATAGTTATATCGTGTGCGATTGAATGGACATTACATGACTAAAATATCTTATGCAGTACACGAAAAGAACGATTTCGTTAAAGCATCTAAATATTTAACTGGATACAGATCTGAAAATAATTTTATTGGATCATCAAAATAATTGTGATAGATGTTCAAGCATAATGTGCATTGCTGCAAAAAATTTTGACATTTTAACAATTCAGTTTGAGAATCTAATTAATTATTTTTATGACCCAACAAAATTATTTTCAGATCTGTATTCAACTAAATTTTTAGATACTTTACTGAAACCGTTCTTTCCATGTATATAATTGACGTACTCTCCTCAAAACTTATACTATCGTTCTAAATATCTCCGTATTTTCTTTTACCTCTTGTAAATCTTATTAAGGTATCGCTCTTGTAAAGCAACTCAGTTTGAGAATCCAACATAATTATTTCGATGGCTTAAAAATTATTTTCAGATCTGTATCCAACTAAATTTTCAGATACTTTAGCCAAATTGTTCTTTCCATGTTGTATAAAATGTTTTAGTCGTCTAATGACCGTTCGATCGATTATAATTGTCATGTAATTTGAGACTGAAGATTAAAGGTCCTACTTTCTGTGCAGACTTTTAGCTAAATTTTCCGTGTAAATATGCGTATTTTTGATTTATACACTGAGAGAAATCGTTTGGTAGAATAGTGATCAAATAAATTTTATAGTTACTGGTACCAAAAACTTAGTTACATTTAACAAAACTTTTTGTAATTTGTTGTAAGAAAATAATTGTTTGATCAAAACAACTATATATTTAGTAACTATCACTATAAAATTCATTTGATCACTATTCAACCAAACTTTGGTTGATTTTACCAAACATTTCTCTCAGTGTACACATAACAATTTTGACGTGTTCGAAGTTTGTCAAAATTGAGAAGCAGCATTCGCGATCCTTGCTGGATTCTAGCTGAGCCGAGCTCCGACGTTTCTCTCTACGCGAAAACTCGTCTCGTTTCTCCGCTTTCGTCGCTAGTACGTGTCCTGATATCTGACACGCGGTATCTTGCGAGAACGATCTTTTGTACATTCTCATTCGACGGGCGAAAATATAATTTCCTGCCGGCATCGGGACACGTCAACGTGTTTCACGCATCGAGCACGTCGCGGGGAAAAAGCGAAAACCCTACAGCTGGCTGACAGTAAAATTTGTTTCTTCGAGGGTCCGAACTCACACGCGAATTGTTTCTCGCGTCTCGGTAAAATACGAGTGCGCTCGATAAAAGCGCTGTGCAGCATAAGCGACATTCTCGGCGAAAGTTCGTGCTGCTTTCGGTCAGGAAATACAAGGAAAGGCCAACAATCAGAAATCGCCTTTCACACTATTCTCTCGCATATTGATTGTCTCACTGACGCTTCATGACGTTTCTAAACATCGAAACCCAGAATTTTACAGTACGTTTGTGAATTCTTGTTTATGATTTAACGGAACTTTCTTATATTTATTTAGCACGGTTTGCAGAGCCAGTATCTCGTGTTTGAGATGGACTCGATTGCCAACATAGAACATAATATTTTACGTCTACTACTTTAGAGTGATCAGAATTCATGCTTTTAGATTACGACAGGGAGACATATTTAAAAAAGAAGAAAAAAAAGCTCTGAAATTATACAACGTGTTCCGCGGACTTCACGTCGTAACTTCGAGATTAGATTCCCGAAGTGATTTCAACTGTAGAACGTCGAGTGAACATGGATTCGATCCTGAATAATTCCTAGAGTTTCTAACTCTAGGACACCCATATTCACGTAGAATTTATGTAGAATTTTTAATTCAGGATAACTCCGGAAATTAGATTTCGAAGTTATGACATGGACTCGCGGGACGCTCGGTATAATCTTACAACTCATTTCTGCTAAAGCATCCCATGAAATTTTAGAAGTCAGTTTTCATTTCCTCTATCTTGATTCTTTTCTTCATCTTGATTCGACGACACCGTCGTCGGGGAAAATTTTAACTCGGAATTTCATCCGTCCGCTGATCCGCGGGTGAGCCGACGCAATCGCAATTACACGAATCACACGTTTGCCTCGGAGGAACGAGAGAGAAATTATAATTAACACGTACGGTCTTATCTAAAGTTTGAGCAGTACCGCTCCGTTTTCGTTATTTTGACGGATGTGAAAAGCTTAACGAGCTTTCGCCGCGGTTTCCGTTCGCGATATGCGCGCTTCTCCCCACATCAATACACGAGCATTGTAATCCCTTCGAACAAGACAAAACTCAATGAAAAATGAATTTATCTTATATCGGGAGTTGTGCCATCGGTACGTAATTTTTTTCGTAAATATGAAATACATCGCGTCGCGTGTGTACGAAACAACATTGCAGCCAATACAAATAATAGTCTCGCAGAGATATAATCCTTCGTTATATTACTTTTTTATTTAACTTTGAAAATTTGCTCTTCTTACGTAGCCCAATATTTACAACGAGATAAAAGTAATTGGAAAACTTATTTTTAATGTTAAACGATGTGCTGTCGCAAAATCAAAATGTACTGCAAATAAATGTCGGAAATAATTTTAATAATTAATAACATGGATCATAATTTTCGGAACGGAGATGTGCATATAGGAGAAATATTTTCGATTAATAGATATTTACGTGGATTGGTCGCAAATGTAATATTTGCGTACGTTAATTGGGAATGTTTGATCATACGAAATCGCGATGGGGGCGCGTAGATTCGCCTCGCGATTTTCCTGAAAGAGAAATAAGGGAAGTACAAACCTAACGCGCTCGCGGCCTCTGTTTCCGTTCGATTTCCCGGAAAGGATAATCTCCTCGTCCGTAGTATGTCCGGATTGAAGTCACGCTATCCTGTATGTTCTCTCTTGCCGCGGGAGGATCAATGATCCTCGCTCGCGTGAGAGCAGCCGTCCTGGCGTGAGAATGAAAGGACTCGTCAGAGCTAAAGAAGCTATCGTGCGGCAAATCGGAAGCTCGCGATCAGCGATGCGCGATTCTCACGCCAAAGTATCGGAAACGTGTCCATTTTCTTCGGATTTCCTCGCCCCACGACGTTTCTCGTACGCCGCTCACGACTTCCGAGTTCTCCTCGTTCTGCGAGACCTGCATTTTTTATTACTACCTATGAAAATAAAAATATAAAAATGCATGTAAGTCCACACGCTGAGTTTTGCTGATCGTGGGAAATCTTTACGTGAAATTTTTCTTTAATTTCTACGTGAGATGTGATAAACTGTGGAAAGTTAAAACTATTAAACTGCCGGACGTTAAACTGGTAGTTGAAGCTTTTATTTTTTAAGAATCTTCTTCTTGAAACCGATACTTTTACAAGAGCGATACCTTAATAAGATTTACAAGAGATAGAAGAAAATACGAAGATATTTAGAACGACAGTATACGTTTTGAGGAGAGTACGTCAATTATATGCATGGAAAGAACGGTTTCAGTAAAGTATCTAAAAATTTAGTTGGATACAGATCTGAAAATAATTTTGTTGGGTCATAAAAATAATTAATTGGATTCTCAAACTGAATTGTTAAAATGTCAAAATTTTTTGCAGCAATGCACATCATGCTTGAACATTTATCACAATTATTTTGATGGATATCCAGCTAAATATTTAAATGCTTCAACAAAATCGTTCTTTCCGTGTATTAAAATAAAAACACTTGGAGAAAGCGTGGAATATTAAGTTAAATTAAATACATTAACTACGAGAATCCCAACGGTACATAGAATGAAATGAGTATCAAATCAACAATTCATTGTTTCATATATAAGCAAAAATATAAAATCTTCTTGGAAGAAAATTTGATGATCTTAAACAGAAACATAATTTGCTTACATGAAGAAACAAAATTTCTTTACATTAGTAAATTATGTGTGTTTAAGATTATAAAATCTTCCAAGAAGAATTCATATTCTTGTTTATATTATATATGAAACAATGAATTGTTGATTTGATACTAATGTTTTTTCTGTGTATATAAATACTGTTTTGTGAGATCGGTACTGTCTTGTACTATTTTGGAGCTGTTATATTTGTCCGAGACAGAGAATAGAGATAGAGCGACCGAATAGGTCGTTCATCAAATCTGAGGTCATTGTATCCAATTATGAGCGAGAATCTGTGAATCTATGGACGTACGGATCTATCAGTCCACTTTGAATTATATATCGATGGGGCTAATGATTTACGGCTACGAAGACCTATCGCCACCGCAGTACTGTACACAGCTGCGTAATCGATTTAGCCGCGTACGGCTTAATGGACGTACGAATTTATCATGCTGCGAAGGATAACAGCTCTCTCTCTCTCTCTCTCCCTCCCTCTTGCTATCGCTTTGGCCTAAGTACAACGAGAGGAAGAGCAACACTTCGAGAAGTACGTCGTCGTCCTGGCGACGCGAAGGCAAGGTAATACCTCTCACTTCGAGGAGCGCGTGAAGGAGCCGTTTTCTCGACGAAGAAGGTGAGAAAGAGAGAGAATTGCAGAAGCCGAAAAGGAGGAGGCGCGCCGACTGGAAACGGCTACGGAAAAGTTTCGCAATAATGCAGGATAGATCTCGGGGTGAGTTTGGCGCATTGTTAACTGGATAATCCTTGTCGCGAGTCTACCCGGACCCTCGCCGATGTCGTCGGGGCCCAACGCATAGAGCGAAGAAACGGAATGAGATAGCTGGGAGGACCCGCAGCAAACGTGGGCGGGATAACGAGAGAGAGAGAGAGAGAGGAGAGAGAGAGAGGAGAGAGAGCAAGGCAGACAGGGTGAAGTACAGACTTACTCGACCACGATGATTCGAAACGCTCTCCGGCTTCCATGCGCAATGCCCGATCGATATGGCTGTATCTCACAAGCCCGACATGGGGCTTGATCCCCGTTATCGTTGTCCTCCTCGTTCTTTCTGCTCCTCCTTCCGCTCCTCTCCCGCTTCTCTTGTCGCCGTTGTTGTTGTCGTAAGAGATAAGAGAGATTCCTCCCGGCGATCGGCTCGATCGACGACTATGTCGTATCGTCCCGAAGGAAAGTGGTGAGCGTCTCGAAAGACCGGATAAGGAGGATGGAGGACGGAAATTAAAATCCTCTTCGCTTACGAGAAACGATATTATGATAGAGACGATGGACGTAGAGTCCATGAAGCAATCATGCAGCACGGAATGTATCATTAATGATCAATTACTTAATGCTGTTACAAATGCTTCTTTTCCATTTTTACTTACTTAGGATAAACCGAGATACACTGTAATAATCTAAATTTGTATTTCCAGTTTCTTAAAGATCGAGTATTTTTATTTTTCTCTTAAACTTTCTTAAGACTAAATTATTCACGTACTCTCTTCTTGTTACACATGAAATAATTTGTTACGAATAATCTGTACAAGTTATTTTACATTGAAACTATATAAGGGAGAGAGAGGGAGAGAAAGTTGTATAAATAATTATTTGAAAATTGAAGTCGTCATCATACGTTATGGCATATTCACTAAAATATCTGAAGTGGCTATTGATGAAGACGAAATTTTGGTAATGGTATTTGTTCCCCTGACATAAATGCCTTCATAAATAAAGCCTAACGTAGTAAATAATAGCAAACGAGGTAATAATCGATAATAAAAAGCAATTTAGCCTGTGTTATACGATACCGACGCAATTCGTCACACATTATAATCACATCAGATGATAACGGAAGAAGGTTTTGAATTAAGCCATTCCCCATGTTTTTAAAGCCCAATAAGGATCATAATGAAATTATGCGACGTTGCATCGATGCAGTACGCTGACATTTGACCAATCATTTACGATTGTTGCTTTAATCATTGAGCCGTATTTGTTTATTGATCGATTAAAGACTTCAATTCTCTGTAGGTCAAATCGCTCTTTTCTTTAGGCTCATTTTCGTGATATATGATTAATCAAAAAAAGTTAAGTACAAAAGTTAATTATAATTTAATAAAAGTTAATTAACATACTTTTATAAGCTTTTATGGTTAAATAAATTAATGATTACGCATTATCACATGTTGTAAGATGTTTAAGGCCGTAGGGCCAATTAGTTATTGATAAGTGAGAATAATTTATGAGAACAGTGGAGCATCATATGGAATAACAGTCTTAGGTGTTAGTGAGAGAACGAAGGATTCAAAGTTCTCAAATCCCGATCAGCTCTTTCAATTTTTCCGTCACTTACAGCTTCAAAAGTAGGATAGGATTTGCTTATCCTTGAATGATGAGAGGCTCAGAAGAAGGACTAAGATTTTTAGGGGAATGCATAAGGTGGTATGCATCTGACATTTAGATGAGGAATATCTGGCCAGAGAAGCCTGAAGGTATTGGAATGGACTTAGGAACATGTATTGTCAGGCTGGCCGAGTTGTGAGATATTTAGGGCCGTAAGACCGATGAAGAGGTATTAATAAGCGAGCAGAATTAATTTAGGAGAGCCAGTAGAGCATCAGGAAATAACAGCCTTAGTATTAGGCGTGAGAACGAAGGAAGGATTCTCAGGAAGGAATTCAAATCCCGATCGGCTCCTATAATTTTTCCGTCTTTACAGTACACATAATTTTTAATATATATATTCAATCAATTTAGTTCATTTATTTAAGCTTAAAGAAAATGTGTATTAGTTAATTTTCAAATTATAGTTTATCTAATCTTTGATTATCATATATGAAAACTGGCCTTAAAGTAAACTTGTTAATTAGATCTTTTTATTTTTATACAATTTTTTAAGCGAACAGACACAGAAAAAAATGAGTATTAAATCAACAATTCATTGTTTCATATATAAGCAAGAATATAAAATCTTCTTGGAAGAATTTGATAATCTTAATCAGACATAATTTACTGATGTGAAGAGAAACATTTTCTCCATGTAAGCAAATTATGTCTGTTTAAGATTATAAATTCTTTCAAGATTTTATATTCTTCCTTATATATGAAACAATGAATTGTTGATTTGATATTAATTTTTTTTCTGTGTACCTTGTGATAAACGAATGATTCTTTCACACGCATAATTTCCGGAAATCAGATATCCGAATCTGCTTTCCATTTTCAATTTTGAACAAGTAATGGATTATCTAACAATTTTACAACATATTTGCATATACTTTAGCGGCCTTTCGATACTTTTACACGAAGTAGAACGCATATTGTCCGATCGAATTGAAATTTTGCGCTTACTATTCCTGTGGGAATTCGAAATCGGTTCTGAATTCGCACACGGCGGACTGTTCATCGCCGATAGCTCTCGCGCATTACAGCACAAAGTTAAACTCGAGGGTGCAATCTCAACCCCGCGATGAGTAGGATCTTGTAGGAGTTTGCGGGCCTCTTCGCGAGCTCGCGCGAAATTGATTAAAACGTTCGATGAGCGTACTCGAGTTCAGGATATTGTCGTCGCCTATATTATTACGCGTTATTACAGCTTGCTGGTATTGATTATTAACTATGGCGGGCGATGAACCGCTTTGTTCTGGTCGTCTGGTTGGCTGGCGGGTTGGCATTTTATCGCGGCTCCATAATGCGTTGCCCCCGTGTTGCTACAAGCCGACATAATTACGCGAACGTATAAATTTCAGCGCCGACGCGGGCGCCGCGCCAGCCCGTTTCCATTGTAATTGAAGCCCCCGAATTTCAGCGGAGCAATGTAGCCGCTGGATGTCCGGCTGTATTGAGTGACAATTTGACGCTGACTAGGGAAATATTGATTGTGTTACCCGTCACCGTATTTCTCCTCATAAGCGTAATGCATATGTTTAATATCGGATTTACATCTGCGGGCATCCCGTTGCGTGAGGTTTGTTTCTGACGTTGGCACGAGGCGATACTGTGACACAACACGCCGCTGAATTTTTGTTAAACATTAAATTACGTTTTTAGATGCCGTGCACATCAAATTCGCGCATCATGTTTATTTTGTACTCTCGCGATGTCACGTTTTATTGGAATATCGTAATATTCGCATATGGAACGACGTTTTCGCTCGCTCGATGAATTTTGATAATCGATTTCAACTATCATCGTTCGATTGTTCGTCCGGATGTTCGGGCATCAGCGTAGCTATTATATCGGCGAATTTTGCATAACGGGAATGTCTGTTCGCGATAGGTGTAACGACCGATCACGCCGATCCGTGAATACGCGCTCGCCTCGCGCTCGTATCAGTTTACAATCGGAACCGCCGGCATAGTCAAATTTATTTATCCTTAAAAAAACGATGCGTTCTAACTGGACTGAGTTTAAACAAAATAACGTAGAATTTTGATGGAAAACGTTGCAGACCGTCCGAAAATATGTCATCGTTCGTTATTTCGTTCCGCGATAAACGTATCATCTTTCCTTCGTCGGGTCTCTCGCTCGAATTTTCACCGATCGCTTCTTCCGCTTTTGCAATGCATTTTGAACCGTTAACTGCAATTTTGTGATGCGACCTGCGTGTATTAACAATGTAGATTAGCTCGAGCGGGAGGAACGATTCATCGCGCTGCACAAAAGTGCAATGCAGTAATCGTAATTTGCTTTTAATTGGAAGCAAACGTGGCGCTTTTCGGTATTTATAGTAATTAAGCGCGAAAAATTATACAGCCGGAAGAGTACGCTGAACGTTGCCCGAATGTAATTTGCAGGCGCGAGCTAATCGAACTAAAGACACGTACGTGACAATGCATAAAATAATATTCATGCTTGCAACTGCGAATATACGTATAAAATAATGCTGCAGCGATAAATAAATTAATTGGGACGTGATCAAAGTTTTGATTAACGAGCGTTATTGTAAATGTTCGATTGGAATTCTATGCGAGAGGTATGGTGCGGCAATAATACAGGGTGCCTCGCTTTCAATCGTTCCATTGAGTCTCTTAATGAGTGCTAGAAACATAAATTACGAAAAAGAAAGACGTTAAATTATATTTCAGTACTCTGAAAGTTGAGAGATTTTTCATTGCAAAAAAAAAAAAACACAACTGTTTTGCCCTCAAGAGAGTTTCTTTGCTATGGAACACGTAAATAAACTTTAAAGAAACGGCGTTTTGCGGCAGTTATGTCACAGTTTATAGTAACGAATAGCGTGATTAAGTAAAAGCGTGATGGTGCTCGTGGTGTACCGTTGTATACGAGGCAACACAGCCCTCTTTCTTCAGCAGTGCTTTAATTCGTATGCCTCGGTTTCGGCGTGTGTTTTGTACATAATCTAGCATCCTCCCCCTCGCACAGTTTCTCCGTCAACTCATTCCGCAACTTCCAGTAACATGCACCCCACAAGATGGGCGGAATGTTACCGCGCGGTTTACGCTTAATGCTCCTTGTTTCTTGCGAACGAGCCCGGCGCTGTGTCTGCGCGTAAGTCTATCTATTACTTCACAATTAGCGCACAGACAGCGAAAACGAGACGCCGAATATGCATCGTCGAAGGCGCCTGGCGTGGGCGTGAATGTTAATTCTCTCAACAGTCGCATGCGAATTCGCAGCATTGATTATCACGGTGGCGTCTTCCGGTGTGGAGGCTGTCAGATGTGTCGGGAAGAGGATGAGGATCTTTTCCGAGGAATTACTGCGCCGACCTCGAACGAGAAGAAACAATCGATCTCTAAAAGTTAAACGAGATTTCTTGAATTAGCTCAAGAACGTATATTTGTACTCTCAAGAGTCACGCTGTGCACTGAGAGAAATCGTTTGATAGTATAGTGATCAAATGAATTTTATAGTTACTGATACCAAAAACTTCGTTACATATAACAAAAAAAACCAAAAACTTTTTGTAATTTGTTGTATGAAAATAATTATTTGGTTAAGACTACAAATTGTTTGGTCAAAACAACTATATATTTAGTAACTATCACTGTAAAATTCATTTGATCACTAATCAACCAAACTTTGGTTGATTTTACAAAATCTCAGTGTGTCATCGCGATAACCAATTCTATGATATCTATCTTATCGATTTCCATCGCGAGGCAAACGTTCTTTTCGTTAGAGGTAAGTTTGTAAAGTACTAACATATACAATCGTCCTTCGTGTGTGGGTGAGAAGGGTACACAAGATCTCGGAGCACGAGTGTATGTGTGCGTATGTGAGAGATGCCACTGTTCTCATCGTGACTACGTAAAGTTTTAGCGGAACAGTCGTATACGTGTGATCTATTCAGCTGTATTAGCAGCTTTAGTGTTTGTTGAAAGTGAATACAACGCGCGTCTCGGACACATAACTTCTTCGATTAAATTTATCCACGCTCGTGAACTTATCGGAGAGCTATTTCTGATCCATTTACCGTCCGTTTTTAATCGGACGCTCGTCGAACGTAGACTTCCTCGCAGAATTGAATTGTGCAACAAATTTGTTCGAGTGATGCTAAATTCCGTCTGTGTGCAGGGATTGTATCTGGCTTCGATAATCTGCGAAGCAGAAACTTCGTCCAGTAATATGAAACTCTGATAATATAGAAGGAGGTGAGAGGGGTGTGTTCAACTAACTTTTCGATGTTATAACGAAATTCAGTGGCGAGAGCCTCGAAGTTATCCTTTCGAACCCCTCAAAGCAACGTCGCGACTGCTTCTTTGATGGATACGGTAAGCGTGTTCGGTTAATCGCTTCTTACATTATAGTTGGCTAATTGCATTAAAGCGCGTAGAAAGTTACTTAAGTAAACGTTTAAAAATTATTTTTTTGTAGAATGTCTTTTATCTTTTTAAATTATAATAATAAAGTCTCTCACTCTTTCTCTCTCTCTCTCTCTCTCTCTCTCTCTCTCTCTCTCTCTCTCTTTTCTTAAATAACTTTTTTTTAATATGAAAAGAATTTCTGTATCTCTATACAATCTTCGCACTTTGCGATAAATTTTTCTTTAAAAATATTCAAAGCTTCATTAAACGAGAAAATTATTTTGTTTAATGACGCGGTATAATACGGACAAATCTCTCGATTATTTTTCATTTATTTTTTGTCTGAATCAAATGTTAACGAAGCAGAGATTAACGTTAAGGGAATAAAGCAGTCGATAGATTCAATGCGAAGTAGACCGTTAAATTCTGCAGTTCGATTGCTCCCGCTAGCTTTTACATTAATCGCCACGCTTCATTAAATCTTTGTACCTCAACCTTTTGCCCTGGAAATGGATGGCTCGCCGGCGACGCTCGTCGACGCCGATGTCCGATTACCTAACTTGCGAGAAGGTGTTCATTCCCCTATTTGATCTGAATCATTCCGGCTGGCTGGCAGCTCAAGTCTGTCAACATACAAAATACTTAAAATTTAACGGCAATCTTTAATGATATTCAATTTTGAGCGTTTAACGTTGAACAGCGTTCGAGTTGAAAATGAAACTTTTTAAATGGCCAGAGCGAGCTCCGTATATCATAGCACACATACATAAGATGCTTCTATAAATCTCAGTACTTTTACTCATGCGGTTTAATGGCGAAGCGTGCAAAAACTTTATGGGATGACCTATTAATTTTATTGATTTTATGTCAGGCGGCGCCATAAACAGAGATTACAAAAAAAGCGGGTGGAAAAAGAAGGAGTTACACTGAAAAAAAAGTCTGGTTATAACTACCAAATGTATAGTGAAATAGTATCAATTAAATATTTTGTCAATATAACCAAAAATAATTTTATTTTATTAAATGTTTACTAAGTATTATCAAATCTGGTATAAGTTACTAAATATTTAGAAATGTAAAATTATTTTTGGTTACATTGACCAAATATTTAATTGATACTATTTCACTATACATTTGGTAGTTATAACCAGTCTTTTTTTTCAGTGTATTTTAAAAAATTATTTATTTATTCAGAAATATATGTAGAAGAAAATTGGAGATATTTCTCCAAAAATTTAACGTTCTTAACTTGTTCGAAATAGAAATCGTTGGTGATACGATTGTTGTACACTATAATCGTACAGAGGGATTTAAAACCCCCCGTCTGTTTGTATACCGGTACATACCCAACCCGTATGCTAGCGTAACACGTACGTTATCGCGCTATTTGATCGACTGGATCCGAACGGCCTCTCGCGATCGTGGGCGTTGATAATCGTTGGACACGGGCCCAAGTTCAAAGGTTGCGCTCGGGACGTCTGACTCGCCCTGGAAATTCCCTGTGGATTAAATTCATGCGCGCGGAACGGAGAGATCGCGCGAGTGGAGAGACAGATAGAGAGGTCGGCCGACGGGGGAGGGAATCGCCCTCCGAATATCATCCCGGTCCCGCAAATTCCTGGGAGCACTCGAACCGGAAACACCGCGCTTGGTTACCTAGAGAGCGTGTGCCGCCACCGCTGCCCGTCCCGCGTGTTTGCACGCGTGCATATACACGTGCATACGTGCACGTGCGCACACAGACGTACCTAAGTACACACACGGCGTAGACCTGCCCGCTGGATACACATACGTCGTGTGGACGTGCGTGCCGGTAGGTCCTGAATATTCCATGCTAGATTAAATTACACCATCCCTGAATCACTCAACGGTGGACGCTTTTATTCGCGGCGACGAAAAGTACGAGAAGAGTCTTCTTTTTTTTTTTCTTTTCCATTTCCTTCGCGAGCATCATCCACGCATCGTAAATTTCATCTTAAAAATGTATATGGCTAAGAGCCACTTCAATCAACTCCGATTAATTTTAATCGAAATCAACAGTGTGACCATCAACAAGACTTTAATGATTTTTGGTAATACTGCTGATCGTTCTTAACTCATGATTTCTTTATTATATTTGTATCTTTATGTGATATACATCTGTGCGTACGTATTTACAATGTATTTCACACAGATACGAATATCATGAAGAAATTATAGAGTAAGAACGATCAGCAATATTACCAAAAGCCATTGAAGTCTTGGTGTTGATTCCGATTAAAATCGGAGTTGATTGAAGTGACCCTTAGACTCGATTAGATAGATTTTCCATTATTTTCTTTCATACACAGAAAAAAAAATTAGTATCAAATCAACAATTCATTGTTTCATATATAAGCAAGAATATAAAATCTCCTTGGAAGTATTTATAATCTCACAGACATAATTTGCTAATATGAAGAAATTTCGTTTCTTCATGTAAGCAAATTATGTCTGATCAAGATTATCAAATTCTTCCAAGATTTTATATTCTTGCTTATATATGAAACAATGAATTATTGATTTGATAGTCAATTTTTCTGTGTAACTAAGCTTTAATTAGGCTTCCTATTTTTAAGAGCATTTTTCGTCATATTTCTTTATGACTATACAAGGGTGTGATTGCTTCTTAATTAATTCCGGGTAATCACGATGCTTCTTGAGATTTTATCTATCGCTATCCATAGAATGTCCTTTTTATCTTAGACGATTCTTTCCTCTCTTTCGCTCTTTTTCTCTCGATTTTCTATTTTTATCACGCGTCGACCACAAAATTTTATCGAGGTGCAAGAGTGGACGGCATCGTTTGTTCGTGGTAATTTGTGAGCGGAACTGAATCCAGGTCGGGGATTTATAGTTGGTTTTAATGTACGGTTTTGGAAAATGCTGCACGCAGGCGAGTGACTCGTCCTAATGCTACTGTCGCGTTTTTTCGTTTGCTTTTGAAAAATACGAGGAAGATACTCGGCCGGGAGCGCACTCGGTACCGCGCAAAAAAATATAGCACAAGAATTTTCCTCGTTGCTTCCCTTCAAGTTTCGCTTTGGCGCTCTTTTAATTTGCCCGTCTCACATTTATATTGCGCACTTAACGTTAAGCATGGCCACTTGATCCTCACTCCACTGGTCTAACAAAAATTATATCTAATTTGTAGGATGTGCATTCCCAAAAATGTGTTTTTAAAAAAGTTTTATAAAATGAAATTTAAGTATGAATAGTGCGAGAAATTAACATTAAAAGGATATATTAATTAATATATTATATTTATTACATTTTTCGCATTTATTTCATTTATTAATCCGATCAAATAATAATTAATAATTAATTTTTCTTGTTTATTTTATTTAATAAACCGATATTTAATTTGCAAAATCATATATAATGCGCAAATTTACGGTAAACAGCTCCAAATTTCACCATACGTATTTCACATATCCGCTTTTCGAGTGTAACGTGACGGCACTTTCGACAAGTCGATACGTCAACACGAAGTATGGCTTTTAATATTCTCACTCAGCGGTCGGATTCGGTTGCGCAAAGATCGAAATTCGCTCCGCGATTTGCCCGTCTGCCGATCTGTCCGAAAATGTATACTTTTACGAGGGACTTCCTTCTTCCGTCGAATATTAACTCGTGCTTTTCGAATCTGAAACGCCAGCGTTATTTCGGAATTCAGATATTTCGTCACTATATATGAAGTTTCGTGAAATGACATACCGCCTGAAATCATGTAACGGCTCTCCAAACGTCAAAGCGCAGCGCTGGAGATCTCTGTTGATCGATAACAAATTTTGTCCGATGTTAAATTATATTCTTAATCATTAGTCACTTATGCGTTGTTTTATTATTCATCAAAATTTAATTACACGCCATTTTGATAATATTTAATGAAATATAATAATTACCAGCTACGTAATAACGTAACATTAAAATTGCATTTAGTCATTATTTACTGTTATTTATTATCGGCATCTATTATAAACAGATATTTAATAATCATGCTATCTAAATTGATCCATTATTGCCATCCATTACTGCCGTCGCCACATTTATTTCCAAAATCTATTAGTTGGATAGTTGATAACGCACTTTGTTTCGACCTGATTACCCCGATTAAACGACCGGCCGATCTGTCGGGATCCCGATCCATCCGCTCCGTGCGCCAAAGATATACCCGAAAACATCGCGTCGACCTCGAGGTTGATCCCGTTGAAAGTCCGCCGGTGGTCGCTCTCCTGTGGGTCCTGCAACCGGTTTCCCTGCGGTTATCCACTGGTTTCCCTGTTTTTTTGGCTTAACTTCCTGTAGCTGCGGCGAGAGAACTGGACAACGAGACCGTCTTTGTCGATGCAAATCCTCCGGTCTCTTGGCAGGATTCACTTTGACGTCTCTATCCCAAGGGACACCGCGCTATCCGTTGCATACACGTGCACACTGTGGTGGATTATCTGTCATTCGTCGCGAGGCCCGCAGGAAGTAGACTCGTAACGGAAACTGGTTATCTATCGTAGTGTCATCCGCGAATGACATGACGCTCCCTTCCGGCTACTCTCGTATCGCGCTATCCTCGTCATCAGCAATATCGTCAACATCAGCCCGGCGGCGACTACCCGAATGACTTCTACCCGAATTCGTATGCAAATCGCATGGTGCGCGATTCAATACGCGCGGCTGCGTCGGACGTGTCGCAGTCTTTCGTACTTCCCCTTTGTGCCACGGTGTCTGCTTTACATAACTAGCAGCGAGTATACGGTCTCGCATACGGAAATTCCGCGCGTGAGACGCGTCGCAACAATATCACGATCGATCGCGCGAACGCGTTGCAATTAGCGGACGGCTCTGGTCCTCTCTTCCCCTTCCTCCATCTTTGATTCGCGATTCTTAATTATCGTAACAATCTCGAACATCGCAAAAAGTGCACAGTTATATTGCATCGCGATGGGTATTGTGTATACTTTTAGTTTTTAACACGTACGTTGAACGCTTGAGAAATTCTGAATAGGCGCAGTTTAATTAGATTTTAATTAATTGTATATATACCACACATACATGTGTATAATTGATTGATATATTTTGCCTGAGATTTATTTTATTTTTAGTGCCAATGTTTAACTTAGGGTATTTACGCCGCAGAAATCAGAAAAAAATAGAAAGAGTGGAGATGTATCTTTGTGTTATATTAATATTGTATTGAAATTTTAGTTTCTTATTCGTAATATTAACAAAACTATTGCGAGTTGAAGCAATTTGTCAATGTTATGAGTGATGTATTACAATTTACGTAAAATGAATTACTGTCTTTTTAGGAAATGTAAAAAGTTTATTGATTATTTCATGAGACATAAATGTAGAGAGATAATAAAGGATAAAGTACAAAATACGAAAATACAACTGCTTAGCTCTTGTATTCTTTGTCCAATTTAATTGTTCCACTCATAAGTGGTCCCACCACTTTTGATATACGTCAAAAAGCAAAGGTTCTTTTAAACTTTCTTCCAAAAAAAAAAATATATATATTTCGTATTTCTAATTTTTTTATAGTACACTGAGAGAAATGTATGGTAAAATCAACCAAAGTTTGGTTGAATAATGATCAAATGAATTTTATAGTGATAGTTACTAAATATATAGTTGTTTTGACCAAACAATTTGTAGTCTTAACCAAATAATTATTTTCATACAACAAATTACAAAGTTTTTGATTTTTTAAATGTAACAAAATTTTTGGTATCAGTAACTATAAAATTCATTTGATCACTATACTACCAAACAATTTCTCTCAGTGTAATAGACGGTATTATATGAAGTTTTTATTGGTACAGTTCATTTTCCTTAAATATAGTTAATAGAACTGGATAAATTAAGTTTTCATTAGGTGCGACGTATATACCCGAGTTACCCTATATTATTTTAAGTTTCTCAAGATATATGTTATTTCTATTCCTCTTTTATTTATATGTAGCAGAAATAAAAAAGGAGTATTTTGAGAAAACGTGAATAATCCTAAATAAAATTAATTAAATATTTAGGCAGAAGCTAAAGTTTCAGCTTTGGTCCTCGCAACAGTTCTGTCGTCCGTTTTCGTCGAGAGAAAATCATTTCTACATTCTTCAAATTGTCTGTCATTAACGATTGACATGGGGGAAATTGAACACGCCGTATTAATCGGCGCATTTCCGCGCGTCTGTCAATATCTACTTATGTCTCCTCCATCTTGCGTGAAAAATGATAGCCGATCGATGTCTTGTCGACGATACTGATGCTGCCATTATCGCGAGCGGTATCGATTCTAAGTGATCGAAACGAATTGCACTTACGGCAAGGCGATATGTCAACGCGACAGCGGATGCCGCACGGCGGCAGTTTTATTCGACCACAGATTGGATTTGTACATGTGGAATTAGTTCGAAATGGATATTTCGTCCCCGAGGCGTGAACGCGATCCATCCTAACCGGCTGACAAGGCGCATTCTCGAAAATCAAAATTGCACGAGTTCGACCGTGTTGTGAATTTATCGCGCGAATATTTCGTCCCCGACGACTCGCTTCCGTCGTTTGATTGACAAAGAAGATTATCTATGAATAGTCATCAATATCTCACACCGTGCATTTAAGATGATTGCGTTAAAAACCACGGTAAATGCAAAATCAGTTGAATAATAACGACAGACTCTCTCTCGTCTGTCTCTCTATTTCTGGTTTAATTTTAGAATTAATCGCCGAAATTTCACGTTATACTGAGAGAAATCGTTTGATAGTATAGTGATCAATTGAATTTTATAGTTACTGATACCAAAAACTTTGTTACATTTAACAAAAAAACCAAAAACTTTTTGTAATTTGTTGTATGAAAATAATTACTTGGTTAAGACTACAAACTTTTTGGTCAAAACAACTATATATTTAGTAACTATCACTATAAAATTCATTTGATCACTAATCAACCAAACTTTGGTTGATTTTACAAAACATTTCTCTCAGTGTAGACACACTGAGAATTCTTCTGAAATTATGAAATGTGAAACAAGATTGCTTACGCTAATTTTTAATAATTTTAGAGATCTGTGCTGTAATTAAAAAATCGTCGCGTACTGTTTCAACGTATTTTGTACGTCAAAATCTTAATTTAGGTGGTCTCGCGTTAAATGCGAACCTACGTTCGCTGCGTAAACCGTCCGAATTAAACTGGAACGACAGACGCGAGCTGGTGACGTGCCAGATACGTGTTTCGATGCCCATTATCGGTCGCAACAGCGACGCTTCGACGTTGGTCAAATATGTGGACGTTACTGCTGAATGCACTTAGGGAACGCATAGATAAACCCGTTTTCGTACGCCGCATCGCGTGCCGTCCGTAAATTCCGGCATGTTTCGTAAGCCGCAGCGAAGCAGATTCCGCACGCGTAGCCCGGAACACGAAATTGATGTAATCCCCCCGAAATCGCGTGTTCTCTTTTTTTTTTCAACTACGAGCAATCAAAGTTATCTCTTTCATTTCTGTATGTTTTCGTTATTTCGATTTTTTTTTTCGAAATCGTAGAAGATTCGCGTTTCTCGTGTAATTCAATTTCAAGACTGTATCCTCTTTGGATCACGTCGCGTTTGACGCTCGGCATCGGCATCGCCGGAAAACGACGCGCGTATCTTCTCCCGATAATGATGCAGAAGCGCCGGCGGACGTCCCGTGGCCTGTGGAGTTTTGTCATTGACATTTTCATAATGAGTTTTTATCGGATTAACGGGCCGCATCGTCGTGTTCGCGCCACGCGAGAGGCGGCTGCGCCCGCCGCGGTCCCCGTAAAGCCCCGGACATTGCGCGTCCAATTCGATTCACGGTCGTTTCCGTCGGGTAACATCCGCCTCCGACATTGAAAATTTAATATCCATTTTCGATATCTGCCGCCAACACGCGCCGCGCGTTTGATGTTTCCAATGTAGCGCGCGCGTTACGTGGGCACGGATGGCTACGGCTCGCACGGTTCATTACTCAACTACGGGCACTGCAATTCCATTAGCCGCGTGCATCTCGTCCGCATCAGCCGGCACATTTCGTCTTATAATGAGATCGGAGCAGAAATTTCGCCAAACGAGAGTAAAATCGAACGGGATCCGTTTCTGAGAAATTTACTTTCACGTAGCGCAGCTTGCTATTCTCTACTCCTTTCGCTTGCGTGAGACTATTGATTACCTAAATTAAGGATGTTTTGGCTAAAAGTTATCGAAATTTAAACACCGAAGGCTTCTCTACACTGAGAGAAATCGTTTGGTGGAATAGTGATAAAATGAATTTTATAGTTACTGGTACCAAAAACTTAGTTACATTTAACAAAACTTTTTGTAATTTAAAATAGAATTTTACAGGGCTAATGAGAGTAAACGCGCAGTAATTGATGCGCAATAAATTCCTTTTATTCAAATATTATTTTCATATGAACGTTTCGGTCCCACTTCGGACCATCCTCAGCATAACAATAATTCTCCAGTTCTTAACATGATCGAGAAGTATCTCAATAATTTCAAAATGTTGCGTTGGCACATGGTTGAATAGACCATTGACAACAATAGGATGAAAAGGTTCTAAATGAAACATTCATATAAAAATAATTTTTGAATAAAAGGAATTTATTGCGCATCAATTACTGCGCGTTTATTCTCATTAGTCCTGTAAAATTCTATTTTTGACAATTTCTAGAGTCTAACATTTTTATTATTTTTGTAATTTGTTGTATGAAAATAATTATTTGATTAAGGCTACAAATTGTTTGGTCAAAACAACTATATATTTAGTAACTATCACACTCAGAGAAAAAAATAGTTGCAACAACTATAAAAATGTGAACACATAGCACTTCAACTATGTTTTATGGATTGTAGTAATTATAGAAAAAAAATAGTTCCAACAACTATAAAAATGTGAACACATAGCACCTCAACTATGTTTTATGGGTTATAGAAATTATGATACTATAATTAATGTAAATATAGAAATATTATCATATGATTTTATTAAATGATATGATTAGTACAATTATATATATATATGGTATATATATATATATAAAGTTGCACTAATATAACTTCATGATTTATTACCAAAACTATATTTTTATAGT